>JAVLUX010000014.1:9645429-9895429 GCA_032164185.1 Moxostoma hubbsi | reverse complement strand
CACTGTCGCCTCACAGCAAGAAGGTCGTGGGTTCAAACCCCGGTTGCCCCGGCCTTTCTGTGTGGAGTTTGCATGTTCTCCCTGTGTCTGCGTGGGTTCTCTCCGGGTGCTCCGGCTTCCTCCCACCATCCAAAAGACGTGTGTTGCGTCATAAACATTAAATGTTTCGGTCACTGTGTCAAGTTAAATATAGTTTAATACTCAATCTTTAAACACATCATGAGATCCCTTAGATCGCATTTGCGCTCCTTCGAGTGTTTTGAACACAAGAACGTAACGCATGTTTGTGGATCGAGTAGTGACACTGCCTACTGAAGTGTTTTCTTCACTGTATAAACTGTGCGTTTCTCATACAGCTGAAATTTCACTTACTGCCCTCTGGAGTAAACAGGTGGTACTACAAGCTTGCATTTCTCAGGACTCTTCCTTATTATGGTCCATGGGCATGCGATTAATTGTGTTAATTGTTTTTGGTGGTGTAGTGGTCTAAAGCACATAACTGGTAATCTGGTAATCAGAAGGTCGCTGGTTTGAGCCCCACAGCCACCACCATTGTGTCCTTGAGCAAGGCACTTAACTCCAGGTTGCTCCGGGGGGATTGTCCTTGTAATAAGGGCTCTGTAAGTCGCTTTGGATGAAAGCGTCTGCCAAATGCATAAATGTAAATGTAAGTGCATTATTGAATATAAAATTACATACATTACGATATATAAGGAAATATATTATCATATATTTCCCAATATATGAAAAGCAGCAATTCCTTATTCATTACTCAGTATATTGTAATATATTAACACCATGTATTATTCTATATAATTATTAATATACTGAAAATTATTTAATATATTGAGCCTTAATATATAAGGAAATATATTTTCTTTGCATAAGGGTTAACAGTGTTATCTCAAACTGCGCGATTGAGAATAGGTGTGCTATTTGTTTTCTAAACAATCAGACTTTCATTTAATAGTTTTCACCTGGACGATAAAATTGGCGAAAAAATCCTTTAGACTTACATTGAATGAGGGACCCAAGCCATATCTAGGGAATAGAATATCATAGGCTCTTTTTACACCTGGTATGTGGCCAGGCAAGACTCATTGCCATTTAAACCTGGTTGTAATATCTGTCTCTTTTGAAAACCTTTGTTTAGATTTTGTGGGGAGCTTTTCTGATTTCATGACAACATACATTAAATCACTACATCTGTGTATTACAGCATGATAATAATGCAAAAAAATACAAAAGAATCAGCACACCAGTTCATTACAGCACTATTTTGCTACTGTTGTGTTTGACAACTGTGAGAAGGTGTCGGTCTCAATGCTATCTTTGATGGGAAGGTGTTTTGGAAAGAAGGGTGTGTAAAGACGTTCATGCTCACGGGCAAGGAAGAGGCGAGAAACCGGCTTGACACATGAAATCATAGTTTAATAGAGAACTCAAAATACAAACACATAAGACAACGAACATGTCCGTAATGATCTCTCTCTCACACACCGGCCTCCGCGATTGGCCCTTATCCCTCTTGGCGGCTTGATCAGCCTAATACGGGACCGGGTGTGCGTAATCACGCCCCGGTCCCGCCCTCCGCCCTGCCACAGGGTGTGTCTAATTTTTTGGCTCAGTCTAATGGAAGTTCCAGAACGGCTAAAATTTCTTACATCACCTCTAATGTAACTTCTTCCATGTGTCTGATATCAACATGCAACAATACAATTGAGGAATATTCCACCCGATAGTCAATAAGAGCATTGGTTGATTTACAGGTTTGTGGGTGGTGCCTCCCTGCTGTTGAAACACATTAAAATTTAAGAGCATTTACACTACGAGCCCAATGTGGTCATATGCATTTTCAACCTTATTGTAGAAAAATGTCATTTTTCAATGTTTTTACCCTGTTTACACCTGTCTTTAATGTCTTCCTGTTTAAAACGGCTCACCAAAAATGTATCGGAATATAAAGGTTTAACGAGTCCATAGAAACTTGCAGACAGGCTCTTATGACGTAGGCCAGTAAGCAACCACGATGAAAATACAAAAAAGCACCCTAGCAACCACATGGCTATGCACTAAAAACCCCTCTAAATTGGCCTGAAAACAACCCACAACACTGTTGCATCGTTGCTGGAAGTACTGTATTGCGAAATCACAACATTTTCTTCAGAAAATATAACACCCATTTGAATCATGTAGCTATAATGCAGACTATTGTAGAGGGGTGAAAATTGTTATTTTTAACTGGGTCTGACTGAAGCACCTGAATATACTTCCATCTCAGAATGGGGGTGGTATTGTTTTTTTTTTTTTTTAGCCAAATTAGGGTTGGCAGGCAAGGCAAAGGTAGGTGACTTCCTGTAGCGAGAGAGGGCAGACGGACACCTCAGTCATGTCTGGTACTGTTTGTAAACTCTAGGGGGGGGGGGGGGGGGGGGGGGTCAAAGTTCTTTGTGCCTCTGTAGACCCCCATTATTTACTTGGAAAAACAGACCTTAGAAGCTACCTTTCCTACCTTACATGGAGCTCTTTACAGAGCCCACCAATGGAGTGCCCTAAAGACCAAACAGATGTGGATCAAACCATAGCAGCCAACACCCACACCTAAAAGAGGTTAATTGTCCACAGGCTAAGTCAACAAACCTCCAACCGGGAGAGAGGGCAGTTCAAAGACCTCTCAACCTTACTCCTCCAAAACTGCTATCACATCATTGCCACATCCTGATGAGAGATGAACACCCCTCAGATAGTGAGAATGAGAGAGGGAGGAAAGCACCTCTCAAAGAGGGTTAAAAAAAACTGCCTTTCAACAATGACAAAAATAATAAATCCATCTGAGAATGGAAGGATGAGTTTTTATCCTTTTCATGACTGGGCATCTTGCTCTTCGTTTTGAAAGAACAATGCAGAATCAAACTGTGATCTCTTTCTATGCAGAAATACAATGAAACAATTTGTCAATACCTTCACCATGATAGTTTTGAATCAGATAATGTGCAAAAATATGCCAAAGAGAAAGCACAATGGCCTTCACGTGTTTGTTTACACCCCGCTAATCCAAGCTAAACCTGGATGACTGTGCAGCACAGCACAGGATATAATATTCTCCATGTATAAATAGCTAGTGAATATCAATACAGAAGATGTCACGGATTGTAGAACAGAGAATAAAGGCGGCTAGAAATGGCGCGCACACAGTTTGTGTTATGTTTTTGCCCCTAATTCGGTCAATGCCGACAGAGGAAAATTTGATTCCATTCAAAGAGACTTGTATGGTCGTCAGCCGAATAGAAGATGTGGCACTTTTCTTTTGTTTGTGTTTTTGTCTGTGTCTAAAAAAGCAACTCAAAGGCACCGGAAGATGGGAAAAACAAGAGACACTGAGAAGATTTGAAGTTTTAAATCAATGCTGAATAACCATCAACACACAAGGAACAAATGACATTTTGTAGCAAAAATGTTGCTCTTTAAAAACCCCATGAGACTTGTAGATCTCGATCACGATTCATTTTGGATAGCATAGCTCACATAATAAAATTTTGGAAGAATTGATATAAGAAATGTGTATATGTAAGTTTATATTGAAATCTCTTACTTCTGATTGCACAATCTGAAATCTTTCCAAATCTGAGCACAGTTGAGATCTCCTCTGAAACTCCAAATGAGACATGTGGAGAGCAAATTGAGACTTTTGCTTTAGTCTTCTGCTTTTGCTTAATTTGCCTGAGAAAAGACCCTAGTAGTTACTTACATTTGCTCCCCATTTAATTGTCATTGTTGGAATATGTGATTTTTCGTTCCTACAGATGATATAATCGGGGTCTCCGCTACCTATAGGCAGATTATGCAGTCTGCATAGTGCACCAACCCCCTAGGAGGGCACCAAAAGATCCACCGTCTACCCGTTCCTACATATTATATGTTATTCAAGGACCTGATAGCATTCACAGTACCCTATACCCATCAGACAAATCCCTTGCTTTTCAGTCTTGAAATATGTGTATGAAATCTGTGATCAGTTTGGGAATGACTACATCTGGACCAAACCAAAGACCTTGAGAAGAAGACAAAGTGTGTCTCTCTTCGCTCCAAGCTCTGTCTCCACACCAGATACCTCTCAACAAGATCACCTAAATGGATGATCTGGAATTGCACATCCATGCTGAGCATGGGCAAAGGCTTGCAGGTGTCTCAGTGAGTGACAGCATAGGCCAAGTTGTCATGGAGACTGGTATGGTGCAGGTGTCCCCTGAGTCAAGTCTCCGCTTTGCAGGGTTAAGTCTTTGTGACATCCAAACAGCACGCTGGCAAGCTTGCATAATTGCCTTGTCCTTGCTGGGCTTGCAGAAGCAGTTTTCACGATGCGGTCTAAAAAGAGAGCTCTTTTCATGCTCAATTAAACACTCAACGATGTATTTCTCATTGTTGTTCTGATGACATGCTTTTCCAGGGTGTAATTAAGTTTTCAAATCAGGGCCTTTGTCTTTCATGCTCTCTCCCTTTCCGTCTCTGTCACCCTCACTCATGAATTGTACATTGAAATTCCTCTGGGTGAAATGTCTTATAAAGTGTGTGAGATACAGGAAAAGAAAACAGATTTTTAACATTCCTTTTTGTTTCAATTACAGCTATCTGCATCAAACATCAGTAAGTCTATTGAGCTTTAAAATTAACATGCAAAGCATAGCTCAGAAAATGTAGTCTTGAAAGAATCTGATGAGAAATGTTGTCCCTGCTGAAAAGAGATTAAGAGATTTATGCTGGTTAGTGATGGTTGGTGCTGGTCTAGCTGATAAACCAGGATAGCCATGGTTTTCACCAGCATGGTCTTTCTGATGAAGCTGGTTAAACTAGTTTAAATGCCTGGTGAAGACACCAGCATACCAGCATCCTATGCTGGGGGACCAGCACCCAAAATACAACATAAGCTGGTGACCAGCAATGCTAGTCCTGTCAACAGGAGTAGTTCATATTGAAATCTCTGACTGTGGATTGCAGACATTGGTATCTTGGCAAATTTAAGCACAGTTTGAAATTGCTGGTTAGTGATGGTTTGATACTGGTCTGGTGAACCAGGATAGCCATGGTTTTCTCCAGCAAAAACTTGCTGGTGAAGCTGGTTGACCAGCATGGTCTTTCTGACATAAATTTGAGCACAGTTTGAAACTGTTGTTGAGATTTCTTCTGAAACGGTAGAGGAGACCGTGAGATTACTGGGAGAAAAATATTTATTCTCTGGAGAAAAATCTGAGAAGCACTTTACTTAGAAGACTTTTTTATCTTCTTAAGACTTCTTAATTTAATCTCACTGCTTTCTAGGAGAAACAGTTGAGATATTAGAGAGATGTCATTTGTGATGGTTCTTGCCTATGTAAAAACAGCCACAGCAGAGACAGATAAAGTGATGGAGAGAGAAAAGAGAGGAAGAGCTGAAGATGAGTGACATGTTTCATGCTGAGCAGGGTGAAAAGGCTTCAACTTCCTGAACCAAACATCACAACACACACTCACACACACAAAAAGGGAGACAGCACGGATGTTAGTATAGGTGTGTAAGTGTGCATACTAATCTGTAGGTATTGACAGAGGCATAGTGTTAGACAGACAGGGCCTCATTATTGAAGTACTGTGCATGAGTGTGTGTATTTGTAGACTGTGGGGGCTGTTCTGGCCTGACCAAAGCACAACGCATCCTTATTAATGAACTCATGTTCTGCCCCACTTTTAGAGTCATACCACACACACTCACATGCACAGAGCACAACAATTTCTTCCTGGCACAACACACATACACATTTGAGAAGGATAGCTTGTACAATTTTGACAGTGCTGCTTAAATGCATTAAAGAAAACTTAATAAAAGAATAAAAATATGAGAATTTATATGATTTTATTTTATGTTTAAAAAGGCACTTAAAATGTTCTTACTCCACAAATTTTGGAATTACAGACACCATCGATATGTGGTAACAGATCAGATCTTAACAGATATGGAGTGGTGATGGCGTAGTGGGCTAAAGCACATAACTGTTAATCAGAAGGTTGCTGGTTCGATCCCCACAGCCACCACTATTGTGTCCTTGAGCAAGACACTTAACTCCAGGATTGCTCTGGTGGGGATTGTCCCTGTAATAAGGGCTCTGTAAGTTGCTTTGGATAAAAGCGTCTGCCAAATGCATAAATGTAAATGTATCTCAATCATGGTTATAACGAGGAGAAGGGCAGGGCCAGGCCATAACAATGGATGCCCAGCCATGCCCTCCTATTTGTCACACTGGTCAAAAGCAAAAACACATTCATATACATTTTTGAAACCACAAAATGTACATTTAGCAAATTACAAAAGCAATTTGCGAAATTAAAACTAACTTCACCACAGTAAGCCAATTTATGTGCCAAAATTGAATGGTGAATTGTGGTGGTTAATATTACCTAAACTCTGGAGGTGGATTGAGACACATTACATTAAAGTGTAAGTGGTCAATACACTAATATATATATATATATATATATATATATATATATATATATATATATATATATATATATATATTATTTTTTAATCTTGAATGGTTGCTGGAATGCAGGGATATCACAATGTGAATTTTTGATGGTAGGATTATTTTATGATAAAAAAAAATCATGATTTCATGATTAAGATTATCTGCAAATTTACATATTTTGCAAAAATAAAAACCTCCAGAAACATATCACAACTTCAGTATTATTGCAGCATTCCTTAGAACATGCAGTTAACATATATATTCCTACTTCTAAATTTAAAACAAGTAGGTAAAGTACTTACATTTAAATAGGTGCAATTTTCTCTATCTGCCCTCTGACACCAAAACGTACTGTACCTTTTCAACAAAAAAGTATGTATACCCTTTCAATAAATACAAATCAAATTAAATATAAATTCAAAATAAATAACATAAAACAACTCTAACTTAAACCATATGTTTAAAATAAAGCGTGTCAGACTAGGAAAACCTTTCTTTATTCAGTAATCTAACAGCCAGATAATAACAGCACTTTTATGCTCACTGAAATATTATTCAAGTAGGAAAAACTATTTGGAAGCATCACATTTACAATATAAAGCTGAACCCCTCCTCTTTTAAACTTAAAATATACAACTCTTCAGATTTACAGTTTCAATTCAGTGTTTGACTTTACCAAAAGGTAAGTAGTACACTACATTACTATGTTTAGAAATTTATTACCTTCATCTGGGCATGAATCTCTGGATGGTGATTTCTCAGGTGCTGGAACATATTAGAGGTGTTCACCGCTTTTGCTGTCACTTTTCGTCTGCACGTTTTGCATATTGGATACCCGTCTTCAACAACTCCTGTGTCCTTTTTTTAGATAGCCAAAATGCTCCCAAATAGCTGATTTAATTTGCTTAGTCAGCGGATACAACTCCGGGAGATCGCGTTGTTCCGCCATGTTTTCATTTTGAGAGTTTCACGTGCGCTGAAAGTTCATGTTCTACACACGCCTTACCTAGACAATCGTCTCGGGTTACTTGTGTAACCCTTGTTCCCTGAAAAAGCTTCACTTTGATGCTGCGCTGCTAAGCGCTATGGGGAAACAATCTTATTGTGAGCTGCTCTGAACATGTGTGTAACACGTCAATGAAATTGACTGGAATTTATAGCCTCGGTTGGTGAGATCATTGGACGCACCTGTGGCCAGGCTATAAATAGGAGGCGTCACCAGAGTGTCGTCAGATTATTTTTCTGAAGAGCGGTCCTGGGACGTCCCAGTGCGGCAAAAGAAGCGCAGCATCTCGTTCCGCTTTTTTCAGGGAACAAGGGTTACACAAGTAACCCGAGACGTTCCCTTTACAAAAAGCTTCACTTTGATGCTGCGCTGCTAAGCGCTATGGGGAACGAAATGCCCACGCCGCCGCACTGGGGCTGTCCGGACCCCTGATCGTTGTGAAGTGTTTTCACAGAACGCGAGAGGTTCCAGACATGAGCTTAAGATGTCGACTCAAGGGCATAAGCCCGGAGTAGCAGAACATCTAACACCATAAAATCCGAAGAGTGTGTGCGGAAAGGACTAGCCTGCCGTATCACAAACCCGGTTAGACATGAGCTTGAGATGTTGACTCAAAGACATAAGAGTCCGGAGTAGCGGAGCATCTAGCCCACAAAGTCAAAAGATGAGTTTGAGAAGCCGATCCAAGGGCTCTAACTCAAAAGTTCGTACCATGAACTTGGATTTGGCATGAGCCTGGGATGTCGACCCAAGGACATAGTCCGGGGTAGCAAAACATCCTAGCCCATGTAGAAAATTGTAGAATGTGCGTGGAGAGGACCAGCCCGCCACGTCACAAACTTGTTCCTGCATGAGTTTGAGATGTCGACTCGAGGACGTAAGAGCCCGGAGTAGCATGAACATCCAAACTCTTGAATTTAATGAATGTGTGCGGAGAGGACCAACCTGCCGCATCACAAACTTGCTGCAGAGGGACCCCTCTAGCCAAGGCTTTAGAGGAAGCGACCCCTCTGGTGGAGTGAGCCCTGACACCTACTGGCGAAGCTTGACCGCGCGCCTCATAGGCCAGGGCAATAGCATCCCTCACCCAATGTGACATAGTCTGCTTAGTAGCGGCCGCCCCCCTGTTGTGGCCCCCATAGCAAACAAACAATTGCCCTGATTTACACCACTGGCTTGTGTGGTGGACATAAATCTGAAGGGCACGGACTGGGCAGAGTCCGTGAAGTCTTTCCTGCTCCGGCGTTAAAAACGGCGGGGAGCAGAAGGCTTCTAAAGTGACAGGATGTATTGTCGAAAAAGGAACTTTAGGAAGGTAATCAGGGTGAGGATGCAAAATTGCTTTGGCCATACCGGGGGCAAATTCTAAACAGGTCGGCAGAATAGACAGAGCCTGTAGATCCCCAATCCTCTTAAGAGAGGTAATAGCCATAAGGAAGACCATCTTGAGAGTCAGAAGTCTGTCAGACGCTGATTCCAGAGGTTCAAAAGGGGTCTCGACCAGAGCCTCCAGGACTATTGTTAAGTCCCATGAAGGAGTTCTGGCCCTAACGGGAGGCCTCAGTCACCTGGCTCCACGAATGAAGCGGGCGAGTAGAGGATGTCTCCCTAAAGGCACCCCGTCAATCAAGGCGTGGCAAGCCGAAATGGCGGCCACATAAACCCTGAGAGTAGCGGGGCATATGCCTGCTGACAGTTTTTCCTGCAGAAACTCCAGAACTGAAACAATTTGGCAGTTAACTGGATCTGCATCATGTGAACTGCACCACCTTTCGAAGACACCCCATTTATTGGTGTAAATTCTTCTGGTGGAGGGAGCCCTAGCACTAAGAATGGTTTCAATAACCCCAAGCGACAGCCCTGTGTCCCTCAGTTGGTACCCTTCAGGGGCCAAACGTGAAGTTTCCACAATTCGGGCCGGGGATGAAATATTGTCCCCTGTGCTTGAGACAGAAGGCCCCTCCTGTCCGGAATCGCCCAGGGCGAGCCGTCTAGGAGAGACATCATCTCTGAGAACCAAACCCTGTTCGGCCAGCGAGGCGCTATCAATAAGAGGCAAGACCCTTGCTGGCGAACTCTGGCCAGGACTCCCGGGAGCAGAGAAACCGGAGGGAACGCATACAGGCGCATTCTGGGCCATGTATGCGCCATCGCGTCCAGACCCAGGGGGGCTGGGTGACTCAGAGAGAAGTAGAGGGGACATTGCGCAGTCTCTTGAGAGGCGAAGAGGTCCACTTCGGCTCTGTAAAATCTCTCCCAAATCTGTTGTACTACCTCGGGATGGAGTTTCCACTCGCCCGATGGTAAGTTTTGTCTGGACAGAAAATCTGCTCCCACATTCAGGCGTCCAGGGATATAGACTGCCCTGAGTGACAGTAACTTGCCCTGGGCCCAAAGGAGAATCCGACGTGCCAGCAAATTGAGGTGGCGAGAACGTAGGCCTCCTTGATGATTTATGTAGGAGACTGCTGCTGTGTTGTCCACCCGCACAAGGACATGGCAGCCTCTCAAATGTTGGAGAAAGTATTTCAGGGCCAGAAATACTGCCATCAGCTCGAGGCGGTTTATGTGCTAATCGAGTTGATGACTCTCCCATTCCCCTTGGGCTGGACGACCACTTAAGACCGCACCCCAACCCGTCAGGGAGGCGTCTGTCGTAAGCATCCTGCGACGACACAACGCACCAAGAGTGGGACCCAAGGTGAGAAACCGGGGTCTGAACCACATAGAAAGGGAACGAAGCACTGGGCGCGTAACCCTTATTTGCCTGAGGGGACTGGCCCTTGGATGAAACCCCCTGGCTTTTAGCCACAGCTGAAACGGTCTCATATGGAGAAGGCCCAAAGGAATCACCGTGGACGCAGACGCCATGAGACCTAATATTCGTTGGAACTGAAGAACAGTGCAACCTTGACCTAGCCTGAGAATGCTCAGGGAGTTTTGAATGGAGATGACACGAGCGGGAGACAACTGTGCCTGCATCGTGATCGAATTCCATATAACCCCTAGATAGGAAATTTTCTGGGTCGGGGAAAAAACGCTCTTTTTGGCATTGAGTCTCAGACCCAGAGAACCTAGATGAGCCAAGACGATATCCCTGTGCTGAACTGCCAGTTCTTGAGACTGGGCTAGGATCAGCCAGTCGTCTAGATAATTCAGAATGCGGATGCCCTGGAGTCGCAACGGAGCCAGTGCTGCATCCATGCATTTCGTGAATGTGCGGGGTGATAGGGCTAGGCCGAATGGAAGGACCCGATACTGGAAGGCTTCGTCCCCGAAAGCGAACCTCAGGAACTTCCTGTGCTGTGGCAGAATTCCAATATGAAAGTATGCGTCCATGAGGTCGATCGTGACCAGCCAATCGAAACGTTGGAACTGAGACACGACGGACCTGACTGTTAGCATCTTGAACTTGAGCGTCTTGACCGAGCGGTTCAAGACACGAAGATCTAAGATGGGACGCAACCCCCCCTTTCTTGGGGACCAGGAAGTATCTGCTGTAATAGCCAGACTTTTTCTCTGGAAGGGGAACATGTTCTATGGCCCCTTTTTCCAAGAGATTTTGCAGTTCTACCTGAAGTAGACATGCCTGTTCCGGGCTTACGGTAGTGGAAACCACGCCGTTGAAGCTCGGAGGGCGGCAAGCGAACTGAATTCTGTAGCCTTTTTCTACTGTTTTTAGAACCCACATAGAAATACCTGGCAGAAGTTTCCACGCTGCCAGGTTCTCTGAGATGGGAACTAATTTCAAGACTTCCTGTCGAGGGGGTGTCGAATGTTCCGTGTCCTGGATTATGGCAGGGAGCAACGGTACATTCAACATGAAGCGGTTTCGTGAGGGTATCGGGAGGGCCGAAGTGAATGATACACGCGCCCCGTCCCGAAGGGAACTACCCTCACAGGGTTTGATACAAAACCGTCAGGGCTTCTTTCTCTTGGAGATACAAGCCCTGAGGTCTTGTTTGGGAGGTTGCTGAGGGCGACGAGCCTGTCCCCAATCTCTGCGAGGGGGAGCACGACTTGCCACGCTCGGTTTCTGAACCTCCCTCCTAACAGAATCAGGGCGAGACTGGGTGACCGACCCCTGAGTGCGACGAGGAAGGAATTGCCCAAAGGCTTCCTCATGGCTTTTCGCCTCCTGGAATCTGGAGATAACCGTGTTCATGGCGTCTCCAAAGAGACCAGAAGGCGAAACTGGGGCATCAAGGAGGAAAACTCTGTCCTTATCCTTGATGCCGGATAGATTAAGCCATAAGTGCCTCTCAGTGCTAACCAAAGCGGACATAGATCGGCCAATAGCACGGGCTGACTGCTTGGTGGCACGGAGAGACAAATCCGTAGCTCGACGAAGTTCAGAAAAAGCTTCGTCGTCGAGGCCTCTTCCAGCACTCAAATCTTTTAGTAGGTCAGCCTGGTACGCCTGCAAGACAGCCATGGTGTGCAGGGCAGCACCAGCCTGACCCGCCGCTTGATATGCTCTCCCGACCAGCATGGAGGTTACCCTGCATGGCTTAGAAGGGAGAGCAGATTTATTAAGCGACGATGCCGAACCCGGCGAGAGATAACCCGCAAGTGTCTCTTCGACCGGTGGCATCTTTAAATACCCTCGCGCCTCAGCGCCCACGATAGTCAAATATATTGACGTCGAGGGCACGTGAATGCGCGAGGTATAAGGTTTATTCCAAGAACGAGAAAGCTCGTCGTGGAGATCATCAAAGAAGGGAAGGGACTGATGAGGTGTTCCCTTCCCTTGGTCACCAGACAGAAATCTGTCCTCTAACTTAGAGCGCTTGGGGGGAACTTGGTCACGTGGCCAGTCTATTTGAAGCCTGGCCACCGCGCGAGTAACCACATCGAGCAGCTCCTCCGAAGATTTAGAATCGCGATTAGAGCGCTCAGATGCGGTTAACTCGGAATCTGACCCAAGGGAATGGAGGTCCCCCTCGTGAACTGAAGAGGCGCCGAAGCACGCTTCAGGATCACGCGAGGGACCAGCAGGATCTGGGGAGAGAGCGAGCGAAAGGGGCGAACCCATCTCTCGCTCCTCAGCCAGATCCATGCGAGAGCCCCACGAATTAAGTGTGGGTGCCGGCTTTCGGAAGTAAGCAAGGCGAGCGCGAAGCATCCCGACCGAAAGTAGGTCGCAATGCGCGCACCCACCCTGTTCCAACGCGAGAGTAGCGTGCTCTTCCCCCAAGCAAACAAAGCAAAATTGATGCGTGTCCCTGTCAGACATAGAACGCTGACAAGGAAACACGCATTGTTTGCCCTGTTTTTCCGCCATTTTCCCCTTTTTCTTTTTTTATATCTATCTATCTATCTATCTATCTATCTATCTATCTATCTATCTATCTATCTATATATCTATATATATATATCTATATAGATATCTATATATATATATCTATCTATCTATATATATCTATCTATCTATATATCTATCTATATATATCTATATATATCTATATATATATCTATATATATATCTATATATAAAAAAAGAGAGAAGGAAGGAAAAGACTTAGATTTTTAAACAATTTTCTAACAAGAGTTTTGTGAAAACACACAGAGAGAAAGCTCTGAAGAAAAATGTCTGACGACACTCTGGTGACGCCTCCTATTTATAGCCTGGCCACAGGTGCGTCCAATGATCTCACCAACCGAGGCTATAAATTCCAGTCAATTTCATTGACGTGTTACACAAATGTTCAGAGCAGCTCACAATAAGATTGTTTCCCCATAGCGCTTAGCAGCGCAGCATCAAAGTGAAGCTTTTTGTAAAGGGAACACCTCATGAACTCCGTTACCATAGTAACTGCCTCACAGACTAGTCAGGCAGAGGGCAGGGCACATGGCACAAGTAGTTAGACCCACACTGAAAGACTAATTTTCAAAGTAAAAAAATTAAAAATAGACAACATGGTTGTTTTTCCGGTTTTTAACCATAGATTCCAAATTCTTACGGTTTAATAACCGTGACCATTTTAATCATGGTTAATTGTGAAATCGGGTAATCACGATATCCCTACTGGAATGTAATCCCATAATGTCTTATTAAGACACAATGTTAGACAAAGTGAGAAATTCACCAAAAAAGCACAGTTTTGAACATTCTGCTTCTCCCCATTAAGAAAATGTAGACATATTTTTTCAAAAAGAAACAATTCACACATACACTTACACGCACCATACACATTCACAAAGTTTTCTGCAGGTTAATTAAGCCCATTTTTCACTGCTGATGAGAGCATGCAGAGAGAGAAAGAGAATAAGAGAGATGTGGGAAGGAACTAAATACATATAAATAAGTTTCCTCTGTTCTGTTAATTTCAAACCGACCTCTGTGTGGAATGTTCTGACACACACACCCCACACACAGTGTCCTTGTCTCTCACAGACAAATGCAACTGCTCTATTCTCTACTATGTTATATCAAAGCTTTTGCATGCTGTATATTTCTTACACTGTCATCTAAAATACAAGCAAGATCATACTGGGGGGAAAGGTAAAACAGACTTTTCAAAAGATAGAGAGGGAGAGCAGAGGACAGAAACCACTCAGATAAATGCAACAACACAACTAAGAGATAGATCCTCCATCTTATTGATGTGTTTTCTCTCTCTCTCTTGCCCCATTTCTCCCTTTTGTTTTCCTCTTGCTGTTTATTTCCTTTTCATTGCAGTGGCTGAGATCTGATTGAAAACCTTGAGGCTGTTTGTGGACACACATTCTCACACCACAGAGAAATACAGCAAAGGCAGCCATCCACGGACAGCACAACACTGGACTAAACCACAAATACTCACAAACACACACATATGCACACACACGCATGCACACGCACAGCTCTAAACTGATCACCAACAATTCTTCTCCTTTTTTTTGGCATGTGGGAACTTTAATGTTAGACCAACACTGTTCAGCATCTTAAATTCAGCACAACACTTTTCTTATATGAAACTACAATATATAGTTCTTTGGAGAAAAAAAGTTATTGATTTTACATTATATTCAGATCAGCTTATTGGTCCCTGTTTTTGTTTTTAAGCAATAGGCCTATACAGATGGTTTTCTAAAGAACAAGACAATAATGGACTCAAGATGGCACCGAGTATGGCTGCTGCGTTGCGAGCTCCGACACAACAATGCAGTATTTTGTTTGTTTTGTTTACAGTTTTTTTGTTTTGTTTTTTTTGTTTTGGATGTTGTCTGCCTTATTGTATATGACAGACAAACACTTTTGAACTTTGGTTCCTCAATGCGACCCGCTGTTTACAAACATGCCAGCGGAGCCCTTTGTCTGGGCAGCCCTGTCGCGGAAACACAGAAGGAAAAGGGGAAAAAGAGCTGTTGTTCTTTTCAGAGTAGGATGTCACGCAAATCGACCCCCTCTTCCCAGTATTCTACGTGCAAACATTCAATCTCTGGAAAACAAGCTCTGCAAGCTAAGAGCGCGGATCTCTTTCCAACGAGAGACGAGGGACTGCTGCATTATCTGCCTAACAGCAACTTGATGTCTGTGGAGATTCCAGACTCAGCCATCAAACCCGCGGTTTTCTCTGTCCACCGAGTGGACAAAGCGAAAGACCTCTAAAGTACAAGCAGAGGTGGTGGTGCATGTTTTATGATCAACAAATCAAGGTGTGATCAGAGGAACGTACATTTTATCAAGTCTTTCTGCTCTCCTGATCTGGAATATCTCATGCTTCTGTGTCGACCATTATGGCTACCGAGGGAATTCACAGCAGTCATTATCACAGCTGTGTACATCCCCCCCACATGTCGACACAGACCGGGCACTCAAGGAACTGTATGGGAGTATAAGTGAGCAGGAAACTGCGCATCCTGAGGCCACGTTCATTGTGACTGGGGACTTTAACAAAGCCATTTTTAAAACGATCGCACCAAAATACCACCAACATATCAGCTTCAACACACGAGGGGACCGGGTTTTGGACCATTGCTATTCTCCTATCCGGGACGGCTACAAATCTCTCCCCCGTCCAGCATTTGGAAAATCAGACCACTCTTCCTTTCTGCTTCTGCCCGCTTACAGGCAGAAACTGAAACAGGAAGCACCCACCCTCAGAACGATCCAGTGCTGGTCAAACTCTATGCTACAACACTGTTTTGATCACGTGGACTGGGAGATGTTTCGGTCCGCCTCTGATGATGACATTGAGGTTTACGCTGATAGCGTAATGTGTTTCATCAGGAAGTGCATAGAGGATGTTGTTCCGATCAAAACAATATGGATCTACCCCAACCAGAAACCATGGGTTAACAGCGATGTTCACGCAAAGCTTAATGCGCGGACCTCTGCTTTTAATTTCGGGAACAGGGTGGAGTATAAACAAGCCAGTTATGCCCTCCGTAAAACTATCAGAGCAGCCAAACGCCAGTACAGGCACAAAATTGAAGGAGAGTTCAACACCACCGACTCTAGAAGTATGTGGCAGGGAATTATCATCATCACGGACTACAAAGGGAATAAAAACTCTGCCGTGAATACCGCTGCCTCTCATCCGGATGAGCTAAATATATTTTATGCTCGTTTTGAGGAAAATAACACCACCCTCGTGGAGCAAGCACTCGTGACCGAAGTTACAGAGGTTGGTTCACTCTCCGTCTCTGTTGCGGATGTAACCCAATCCTTCCGATGGGTGAAAATCCATAAAGCCGCGGGTCCAGATGGCATTCCGGGCCACATCATCAGAGCATGCGTGAACCAACTGGCTGGTGTTTTTACTGATTTTTTCAACCTGTCCTTCCTTGTCTGTAGTCCACACATGCTTCAAAATATCCACCATTGTGCCTTTACCAAAGCAATCAAAAATCACTTGTTTAAATGACTGGCGTCCTGTTGCTCTGACCCCCATCATCAGCAAATGCTTTGAGAAGCTAATCAGAGATTGCATCTGCTCTTTGCTGCCCACCTCACTGGACCCATTGCAGTTTGCCTACCGCAACAACCGCTCCACTGATGATGCCTTTGCATCTACAATACACACTGCTCTCTCCCACCTGGAAAAAAGGAACACATATTTGAGAATGCTGTTTGTAGACTACAGCTCATCATTCAACACCATAATGCCCTTCAAGCTTGATGTGAATCTGTGGGCTCTGGGTTTAAACAGCTTGCTGTGCAGCTGGATCCTGGACTTCCTGTCAGGCAGACGTCAGGTGGTTAGAATGGGCAGCAACATCTCCTCATCACTGACTCTCAACACTGGAGCCCCGCAGTGCTGTGTTCTCAGCCCACTCCTGTATTCGCTGTACACACATGACTGTGTGAAAACACATAGCTCCAATGCCATCATTAAGTTTGCTGATGATACAACGGTGGTAGGTCTGATCACTGACAATGATGAAACAGCCTACAGAGAGGAGGTGCACACTCTGACATGCTGGTGTCAGGAGCACAACCTCTCCCTCAATGTTAGTAAGACCAAGGAGCTTGTAGTGGACCTCAGGACGTAAGCCAGAGGACACAGCCCCATCACCATTAATGGAGCACTGGTGGAGAGAGTCAGCAGCTTCAACTTCCTCTGTGTCCACATTACTGAGGAACTCACATGGTTCATCCACACTGAGGCCATTGTGAAGAAGGCTCACCTCTTCTTCCTGAGATGGCTGAGGAAGTTTGGAATGAACCACCACATCCTCATACGGTTCTACACCAGCACTGTAGAGAGCATTCTGACTGGCTGCATCACCACCTGGTATGCAATAGCACCGGCCACAACCGCAAAGCCCTGCAAAGGGTGGTGCGAACTGCCAGACACATCATCGGAGATGAGCTTCCCTCCCTCCAGGACATATATACTAGGCGGTGTGTGAAAAAAGCTCAGAGAGATCATCAGAGACTCCAGCCACGTGCTGCTCTCACTGTTACCATCAGGCAGGCGGTATCGCAGCATCAGGACCTGCACTAGCCAAGTACATGACAGCTTCTTCCCCCAAGCAATCAGACTTTTGAACACTTGATCTCTCACGATCAATATACATCAGCACTGCACTTATTAATCTTATTATCTCACACTGGACTTTCATAATTATATTCTCTTCACAATACAACTACTGATATATATATATATATATATATATATATATATATATATATATATATATATATATATATATATACACACATACATACATACATACACACACACTTTTTATTTTTATTGTATGTGTATTCTATATTGTGTGCATTGTTTACTGTACATTGTATATTATTATTGTGTTGTGTAATTATGTGTACATTTGATATGAAAATTGTGTTGTGTAAATATGTTGTTTATTGTAAATTGGTATATGTCTCGTCACTGTCATGACTGCTATGATGCTCGGAACTTCACACAAGACTTCCACCACTGTTGCACTTGTGTATATGGTCGTGTGACAATAAAGTGATTTGATTTGATAATGCATTTGTTGTGCAGCAAAAAGTTCTATGTTTGGAATGGAAACCCTTTTCCAGCTAAAACCATCTTAAAACTGCATTTTTGGAACAGGGTAGCTTGCTTCTGGTGGTTGACCAGCTGAACTGCTTGATTATTTTGGTCAAGGGACCTGCTGGACAAACCAGGCCAGACATATTGATTTTTGGAACATTAATTTTTGGACCAGAATGGTCTACCAGCACAGGTCCCCACTAGCTGCTAATCTGGCTTGTCAACAAACTATTTCCAGCTTGGACCAGTTAATGACCATCTTGGACCAGCTACCATGTTTCAAAACACAGCTAGGTTGGTTTTAGCTGAATTTTCCAGAAGGGCACGTGCTATCTTGCTCAAGCTCCTGGATGGAGTAGAGCAGTTATATCAAAGGATGTTGGCCAGAAAACGCCTCTATATTTCCTCGACACATTCAAACAGTGAGAACCACCGATAAACCATGAGATGAGATGTGAAGCAGGTTACGTTTGTATTTGTTTGGCTAACTGTTCAGGGCAGAAAATCTATGATAGCCTGCACTGTCCAATCCTAGCTATGACCCAAATCACATACTTCTGCACTGTACTACTTCATTTTGCAGTGCATATAGTAGTGTGAGCAGTGTGTTCAACAAAAATGAGAGTTATTTCAACCAGAAACAAAGCGTGGAATTGTAGACACTTCATGCACTCAGTGCACGAGGCTTCCCCTAGTAGCAGAAGGGGTGGGGTGACAAAACAATTGTAATGAAGACAGCACCTTCCAAATGTGAATTGAATGCTAGAATCATAAAGAATCATAAAATACAATCATAAAAGCAAATGTGAGATAAAAAACACAGCAATAGCTGAAGCAGCCACATAATTTCATGCCCTTCTGTGACACTTTGGGCTCACCTGTCAACTTGCATGCTTAGCTGGTCTGCTGGGTTCAAAGTCCAATGCTCTATCAGTTATGTAATGAAAGCATTAAAATACATTGTCTTTTAAATCACATATTTTAGTAAAAGTTTTGATTTTAATAAGATTATATTGTGTGGAACAAATCAAAAAATAAGTGTTTATGAACTGTTAATCTGCTATTTTTCTAGTGATTTGTGACAAAAGAAAATAAAACTTGTTGTTGTAAGGCCTCTAGTGCTTATTTCACCGGAAAATTGAGCAATACGTAGAATTAGGCACATAAAAGTGATTTTGAAACTATTTAGTTATAGTAATGTTTTTACTACGAAACCAGATTGGAAAACGCATGCACTAGATGTGCATAGTGCACAGAGTAAAGTGTGTCATCATAAAGTGTGTACATCATCTCGCAGATCAAGGAGTCTTTTCACATATGGAAGATCGGTGCTGTTGTAGCTCAGCTGGAAATCTACAGAACTCTGCCAGATCTATAAGATGCCTGATCCTGGATCCATCTTTCCAATCTGCCCTGTACTTCTAGGAATTAAATCGATTGCTTGAGCTGTAAGGAGTGGACAAACCCCAAGCAGACACTTTTCCTTTGATGCCAGCACTGAAACTTCTATTTCATTTCGCTTCTGCTGAAACTCAATTACCTCGCTGGAGTCCAACATGCTTTATTGAAGAGGGGACCATGGGAAGCATTTTCAATGGCAGGCACCCTCTCACCTCTGAGATCCCTTCTGTCTCTCCCTTTCAATACATCTTAAAGTGACAATACAGATTACAGTCTGAGATTTCTGCTCCATTTTCTCATTCTGTTCCTTCATTAGAATGGATTGCACTGTTTTCAGTAGAGACCATGTGAATAAAGTCATTCTTAATGAGTCAATCTTTTCAGTACAAAGGCCGACCCTGCCCTGTACCTGCTGTAATTTAGCAAGCCACACATCTCTCTCCATATATTCTCAATGTGAGAAAGATTCTTTCAGATTTGCCAAGATACCATCGTCTGTGATTAGGGCTGCACGTTTTCAAGTTTTTCATTAATCGTTAACCGAGACCCTTAACGGTTAATACTCGGTTAACCATAGTGTGCGCCAGGGATGGAAATTAACTTTTTTGTCCACCGGCCACTGTGGATTTCAAAATCTACCAGCCACTCAATGTTTTTACCAGCCACTTTCTTGTTTTTAACCGACAATGTGTAACTGCATGTGAAAATTAATACTACAAGATCTACAATACTTGAGCCATTTATTTAATCTCAAGTCTCAATGAAATACTGGCATTTTCTCTTTCTCTCTTATAGCCTACACACAATCCATGAACTGATATTCATTTCAGTTCGCATACGAGGAAAACACAATGTTACGGACGTGAGCGCTCTGAAAGCGGCACTGAAAGATGCTTTAAAACTTCCACAGAGACATCAAACAGAAAGCACAAAACCTTTCTTTAAAGTGAATTTAGTTTTGTATTAATTGTGTCTTAATTTTAATCAATGTTTCATCAACCAATTGCCTGGATTGAATAAATAAGAATTAAACATAGCAGACGATATAAATCGCGGAGGCGCCGGCGCGTGAACTGGAGCTCGTCTCATAAATGAACCGAAACTCAGTGTATAAGGTAGCCTTGCCTCACAAATAATTCAAAACTAAAGAAAACAGACACAGACTGCTCTCTGCTTATGTAATCCGTAAGAAATGTGCATTTCTCTCTGGTGCGTTACTGCGAAGACCGCGAGTCAGCATCGTCAACTTCATCTTTGCAAATGACACGGACAAATAAAAGACTTGTTTATTAATAAATAATTAAAATATCTCCTTGCTATATTTTACATATTCATAATCATTACTTTTGCCGGTTCTTTGTGACAGATTTTAGGAGCTTTATTGGCAGTGCCACGCGCCACCCTTACATGAGCGCGTCACCGCACCCACCAGAATAGCCCTGTTTTTTTGTTAAGGATTTGTTTACTGTGTGTGTGAGATTCATTTAATGGAAAGCACACTCACTGAGTTGTCTTGCTAATCAGTGTCTCCTCGTTTATTCAGTCTCTGGTGGTGCAAAAATGTATTACAACTAAATTCAATGCACGCCATTGACAACACTTAACCGAGCAAAATGTTTCAAAAGTTTTTCTGCTTTTAGTCCATATCTACTAGCTTTAAGGTCATCTATTTGCTAATGTACTTCTAAATGTTAACAAAATTAGTTTTCAGAAGATATAAGCATTTCAAAACTGCAGTCTCTCTCTTCCGGCTAAAAAGAATCAGGTACATCCATGATGTCATGTTTATGTCTTTTATTTCAAGGTTTAGTTCCTGTTCCTGTTCAGGTCATGTGATTTCCTGTTCCCTCATGTGACCTTGTCATGTGTTTCCCCTATTCATGTGTCTTGTTTTCATTGGTTCATTGTTTTATTACTTTGTTATCAGTCTTGTCTTTTCATTGGTTAAAGTAAATTTAGTTTGTTATCTTGTTTATAGTTTCGTCTTTTGATTGATTGTCTTGTTTACCTGTTACCCATATCCTTGTATTTAAGCCCTCGTGTTTTCCATTCTGGATTGTCAGGTATTGTTTGTGAATGTATCGTTGTTGGTTCTATGGTCAAGTCAAGTCAAGTCTATGTTTTATTTCATAGTCTAACCAAGTCATGTCTAGTTTATTTAAGACAAGTTCATGTTTAAGTTGTGTTCACATTTAGAGTTATGGTTTCTGGATATCACAATTAATAATAAACTGCACTTCATCACATCATCATTGTCATCATTGTCTTTGTCATTGCCAGCACCAGCACTGTTACACATGACATTACACAGAGGTTGAAAAAACCTTGTCCAATTAAATGATTTCTAAAACGAGAACGCACCCTCCCCCTACAGCTGTTTATTGCGTTTGGTTGTGTTCTAATTGCCGATGATTATCCCCTCACTGGCCACTTTGAAGTGAACACAGTACATGTTGTAGGGTCGTTCCAAACAGAATCACTTAAAAAGTGTCTTCTGACTGACCGTTATCACTTTTGAGCCATCTAAAGGTCTCAGAGTGAAGGACAGTTGTCTTTGAAGGGAATAGGGCATAGGGATGATTACGCAGAATGGAGGATCTGGACATGAGGAAAGTTGCTGGAGTCTGCACCAGCCTCATGTGCTGTGTGCATTTGTGGGCTGGTTATGGATTAATGTTGTCAGTTAGATCATTGTTCGATCATGTAAAGTGTTTGGGGAATTTAAGGCATCAATATGATCAAAATCATTTTCATGAAATTCTTCAAGGACCAAATTATCTAATCTATGCTATTCAAATTAATTGTGTATATACTTTGTCAATTGTCTATTTTTTTGGTATTTTTATTTCTCCAAATGAATGTTAAGACAGAAAATTTGAGATTTAAATAAAACTTTACTAAATTTACAGTCAAAAGTTGTCTCATCTGTTTCTATTTTTATTTCTTCACTTGAGTTGATAGTTAAATTAAACATCACAGTGAACCCCGTACATTTCCTCTGAGCAATACAATTTTCCTCTGGGATATATCTTTATATTTGGCCCTTTATATAAAAAAAATCACAATGATTTAACGCGCCCAGCAATAAAGAAAACCTGCCTCAGTAAGCTCCATGAAATGTGAAATTGTCACAATAGATGCTTTTAAATGCTCCTGTGGGCATGGGACTCAGTACCTGCACCTTATTCAGACAAATAAATCAATCTGTTCTTCAGGGAGCTGCAATACTTTGTAATGTGAGAAAGGTGTGATGAAGGGAACAGCTCGGTCCATGTGGAGCACTTAAACAAAGAACTGCTAAGATAAATCGATTGGGAGAACGAAGAAAAAGCAGATAAGATCTGCGGAGCTTAATATTCCAAACCACATGTAATAATACAGCTGTTTTTTGAACCCTATAAAACCACCTCAAAGAAAGATATGAAAATGGAGACAAAGAGTGCAAAGACATTAGATGTTATCGTATAGTGGTTTCCATTTTTCGTGTCGCACCCTTAGGACATGCTCTTAATAATTCACCAGTCCCAGTCACATTTACACTAACGGGTTCCTGTATAAAGACTATTTTCAGTGTGCTTTTCATCATCAAGCAAATGGCTTGGATCCACATTTAATAAGCTCTGAGGAAACAGACCAATTTAAGACATGGAAACTGTCACTTTAATTATGAATATCTGAGAACCTTTGTTCAGCATTAAAAAATAAAACTGAAAAATGTATGTGGGGGCTCATTTCATATTTATGATTTATGCCAGGAAATTTCTTTAAAGAAGGCACTATCAGAGGTGCTGTGCTGCAATGTATGTGTGTGGTTTCGGCATGATATTTCCAAAGAAAAGTGAACTTTTTAACAGGATGTGCACTAGACTTCTCTCTTCTTAGTTTGGAACCAAATGGACAGCGAGAAATCATCCTTTGGATTATGTAAGACATTATTGCCCAGCTTCTGAGCAGGTGAACTTTGTTTACATTCAGTCCATGACATTTTTCATTTATTTATTTAGAAGGTGCTGAAAAGCGACTTAAAGTGCATCCAAAGTACATTTTATTAGTATACGAGTTCCATGCTCTATGACTGTGGATGGCCAAATATTCTCAAATAGAAGTGGTATTCGGCTGAACTCAGTAGTAAAGCAGCTCAGACTCTGAGCCAGGGTCTGTTTACACAGATGGAGTACAACACAATGGAACAGAACATGAGGATCTCGAGACACACATTTCTAAACTGAACTCCTTTTCAGACAAAGCATTTTAAAACCCATTGTCTATATTGAGAAATGTTGATAAGAAAGCAAGTTGCAACTGCCAAAGACCACCAATCAAAATATTTTGCATCCATCCACACAGTTGTACAATTGTTTTTCTATATAAACATGCACTAGAGGGACATCTTTGGCTGCTTTTCCATGTTTCTTAGTTTATTCAGTGTCTTGTGTAGGAGTGCTGTGCTTTTTAGATGCCGTGTAAAGTTAAAAATGAAATATAACCTTTTTAAAATGCGTCTAGAGAACATGGTTTCTGTTAAACTGTATTTGTTGCACTGCACTTAGGCTTTTTTAGAGCAAGAATGCAATCGGTCTGAAGACATCATCAGTGCTTGTCACACATCCAAAATTCGAATGCGCAGTTTTAGCATTCAAATGTGATTTTTTTTATCTTTAACTCAACAAATATTCAAGTTTCGAATTTTCATTTGACACCCTTAACGCACAGCCTTAGGAAGAATACTCTGACTATGAAACCATATGGATGTATCAACGCTTGGAACTACGACTGCTTTGTGATTCTTTTTTTTCTTCATGCACATGTGCAGACAATGTGAACAACCGCAGACTTTACGAATGTCCAGAAAAACTTGGCTAAACAAGGACATTAGCCATATTTTGGCCTTTACTTGCCAACCCTTGGTCAATGTATTACCAGAGATAGCTAGCTGTAAACATGTTGAAAGTTTAACAATCTCCAATTAAATTGCTCAGCAAGATTATCTTCAAACTGTTACTCTGCCTTGGCAGTAGTTGACCTGAAAGAGCAAAATGACTGTAGAAGAAGATGATGTACGCTAATGACCACTATAGCACCCCTTGTGGGAATTTCAAGAATGCAACGGACGCATACTTGTGCCAATTATTTGCGTTTGACAATTCAGAATACAAAAACTTGAAAATTAACTTGCATTGCTAGAAATGCTTTCACACTTGATATAATATTGTGACAGGGCGGAGGGTGGGGCCAGGTGATGATTCCACACACCCGGCCCCTAATCAGGCTAATTAGCCTTCGAGAGGGATAAAGGCTGACTGAAGATGGCAGTGTGACAGAGAGAGAGATTTACATACTGCTGTCTGACACCTGAGTTTGTGTATGTCTTTTTGGTTAAGTTTATAATTAAAATATTATTTACATTGTCAAGCCGGTTCTCACCTCCTCCTTTCCATTAATCTCTTTACAAATTTTCCTTAGGCTTAAGTCTCTGCCCTAACAGGTCATATTTAGCAGACTGCTACCACTTTGTCTATGTAAATGAGGAATTGTCAAACCAAACAAAAGTAAAATATGGAGTGCCACAGGGATCAGTTTTAGGGCCTCTGCTTTTCTCCATGTATATGCTTCCCCTGGGAGATATTATCAGGAATCGTGGAATAAGTTTCCACTGCTATGCCGACAATACACAACTTTATATTTCTTCAAAACTTGATGAGATTTCACAATTCTCGAAAGTAGCAGAGTGTATCAATGAAATAAATGATTGGATGGCCAGAAATTTCCTTCTACTCAATTCTGACAAAACCAAAAACTCTAAAAATAAGCCACTACAATATAATTTAACTCTCGATGGATGTACTGTTACATCATCTTCAACAGCGAAGAACTTAGAATGTTATATTTGATACCAATCTGTCCTTTGAAAATCAAATTACCAATGTTTGTAGAACAGCATTCTTCCACCTAAGAAATATTGCTAAATTAATGCACATGCTCTCTGTTGCTGATGCCGAAAAACTAGACTAGATTATTGTAATGCATTACTGGGAGGATGTCCAGCAAGATCAATAAATAAACATCAATTGGTTCAAAATGCAGCAGCCAGTGTGCTAACGAGAACCAAGAAATATGATCATATTAGCCCCAGTTTATCATCGTTACATTGGCTACCTGTTAAATTCCGTATTCATTTTAAAATTCTGTTAACTACATACAAAGCTTTCAATGGTCAAGCTCTGCAGTACTTAAGTGACCTTCTACCATGCTATATTCCATCACGTTCATTATAGTTGCAAAATTCTGGTCTGTTAATAGTTCCTAGAATATCAAAATCCACAAAAGGAGGTAGATCCTTTTCATGCTCCTAAACTATGGAAAAGTCTCCCTAACACTGTTCGAGATGCAGACACACTCCCTCAATTTAAGTCTAGACTAAAGACTCATCTATTTAGCCAGGCATACACCTAATGTATCCTCCAACCCACAATTAGGCTGCTTTAGTTGGGTCTGCCGGAACCAGAAACTAGAAACATTGATCATGATTTAAAACTGCAATAAATTGAATGGCATCTATGCTAATATTATTTTATTTGTTTCCCTGTCTCCACCTCTGGACTCCTATCCTGAGGTCACCAGAACCGGCTGGATCCAGCACCATTCCTGCTTCGTGTTGGACTCCACTGCTACGTTTCGCTGAATGATCATGACTACATGCAGCCGGTGCCAGCCAAACATCACTTCAGTCAATCACTTATGATGGACTTCAGAGGATGAACTGATGCCAACTCAAACCATAAGACATGGGATACTTCATATGCCATTGTCTGAACCTTGGATTTAGGATGGACCACACCGAACCTCATCCAAATTATCGGACAGGTTGAACTATGTTTCACATCCCTGATCTCTGCCTGCATCACCTCGGTCTATTGATGGACTATGATCTTGAAATGGAATGCATAGACTAACAATTGCCAACAAAAGCCTTCATCAGGCGTGGAGTGGTGGTGGCGTAGTGGGCTAAGCGCATAATTTGTAATCAGAAGGTTGCTGGTTCAATCCCCAAAGCCACCATCATTGTGTCCTTGAGCAAGGCACTTAACTCCATGTTGCTCCGGGGGGATTGTCCTTGTAATAAGGGCTCTGTAAATTGCTTTGGATAAAAGCATCTGCCAAATGCATAAATGTAAATGTTCATCAGCCAATTAACAAGGACAATTGCATCTATGTGAACTTCTGCAGTTAATCCAGGATGAACTTCAAAAACATTGGTCATTAATCTTACAGTTCAAACAAAATTGATGTTTAAATACCGACCCTTAACACTTACTTAGTTTAATAATTTTAAACCATGACTTTAACTACACATAAGTAATATTTACATTATATTCATGATGTTAGCCAGAGGGGAACTGGCCCCCACAGTGAGTCTGGTTTCTCCCAAGGTTATTTTTCTCCATTAACCAACATCTTATGGAGTTTTGTGTTCCTTGTCACAGTCGCTTTCAGCTTGCTCACTGGGGTTATTAATACAATTATTATTTAATTACTTATTTTTAAACATGATTAACAATCGTATTTTATCTAATTACACAATGATGATTCATCGACATTATAGTTTTATCGTCTGTTAATGCCTGATCATCTGTAAAGCTGCTTTGAAACAATGTGTGTTGTGAAAGGCGCTATACAAATAAAATTGACTTGACTTGACTAACAAACTCTGTCTGTCTCTCCATCTGTCTGTCCAACTCTCGCAAAATTCGTGAGAATTTTACTCAAGCAGAGCTTCATTAAGCTTCCAGCAGCGCTGTCGACCGTTAGGCTGCGTCTCAAGATAAAGCTTGTTAACGGCTCCACGTTCTTCCATGTTTAACACAGGCAGTAGACAAAGCATTCAGCGCAAGCACATGCAAATGCATGCTAAGTCATGCAAATGAGGAGCATAATTGCTTTTCTTTGTTGAAATGTTCATCTCAGGCCTCAATGACTCCTTAGACATCAAGAGAATAGATATGGAGAAAGCGAGAGGGAGAAAGAAAGAAAAATAAAAAGATTTGTGTTTCATTATTCATTAGTGTATCATATGTCTGGCTAGATTTATGATGATCCTACATTATGAGAAAAAACAAAATTGATCTCATCACACATGCACAGCGTAATAAAACAAAGCAAAACCCATGTAGCCTACAACATGTAAGGTGCATGATTTGTTGCAATACATATTTTCATTTTAGGGAGGAGGATTAAAGAGGAAGACAATGTCCTAAAGCTCTCCATTCTCAAATGAAACCAAAGAAGGGCTTCTGTGCTCCTAAGAATGTCCATTTCCTCCTCTCAGAATCTGCTTGTATTTGTCATTAACCCTTTTTTAGGCCATACACTCTCCTTTGAATGCAGAAGTGCGATGCTGGAAGGGGTCACCATACACTGGTTGAGTTGGGATTAGTGGTGAATCCTGAAAAGCCTCCAGCCATTTATTCAGGCCCATGAGTCTGAATCACAGCAGGGGACTGTTGATCTCCAGCACCAAGATTCCCTTGTCCTATTCAGGTGAAATACACCCTCCACCTCCCGATTTTCCACTCAAGTGATTCTGTGAAGAAGCTGGATGGGACCAGGGCAGTCCCGCTGGGCTAGCCCACAAAAACCAGACACACACATGGGCACACGAATGCCAATGTTTTCAAACGTGAGGAGGTGAAGAGAAAGCATGACCGCCTGTGTTTGGGTGAGATGAAAGAAAAAGTACCTACAGCTGTGACGCAAATTAGGTTCAGGGTTGCCCATTCCTCCCTGACCACCTGACTGTGGACTTATCAGTGTACCCAAACCCCCTCTTGACTAAATACACATACAAAAAACACCCAACGCACCTCCCTCTGTAGCTGAATTTGCACTCTAGCATCCCTGAAGAGCAAAGACATGGCTCAGTGATCAAAGTGGAAGATTTGTCTTTTTGTTTGCATAAATGGCCACCAAAATCAGCTAAATAAAGAACGCTAAGCTGGCAGTGGGTATGGAGAGGGGTGTTTTTGTATAGAAAGGAAACAAGTGACGAAGAGAAACCAAACAATGACAGTGAGAATCTGCAAATCTGGCTTAACCTCAATTGGCAGCCGCACTGGCTTCCTTCCCTCT
The DNA here is from genome assembly GCA_032164185.1 of Moxostoma hubbsi. Classification (NCBI taxonomy): domain Eukaryota; kingdom Metazoa; phylum Chordata; class Actinopteri; order Cypriniformes; family Catostomidae; genus Moxostoma; species Moxostoma hubbsi. The sequence continues at coordinate 9,866,939 of JAVLUX010000014.1, read as the reverse complement.
AAGTCTAGGAGAACGGAACCATGAGAAAAAGTTCAACTCTGCCTCGATTTAAATTAGTTTTGTAATTCTCTCTCCGTCCTTTCACTCTCCCTTCCTCAGCATGAACAGTGTGACTTCAAGACTGGAGCCTGTGGAGACAGAGGATTAGACCTTGGTTTTGAGTTCTCAACTCTGGGATCTGAAGTGTGATTAAGGAAGTCTCAACAGATAGTCTATCTCGCCCCTGCCACCTCTTCTCTCCTCCCTATGCATATCTTTCTTTTCGCTCTTTCCCCCTGTTCCACTTCTCCTCTCTTCTTTTTTACATTCCTCTCACTTTGGCTCTTAGAAACTGACAAAAACCTCAAAGCTTATGAAATTCAAGTTGTGGTGGGGCTCTAATCGAAAGCAGGAGTCTCCCTCGCTTGTTTAAAGGATCTCACTGCTGGGAGGCAGCTTGATAAGAAGCAACCACTCACACCAGCTCTCCAATCGGATTTTAAGTGATAAAGTTGTTTACCTCACTTCTCTGTTCTCTATTCTCCTCTCTCACACTCTGACTGAAGCTGTCTAGCCCCTGAAATTTTCGGAAGCTACAGGGAAATACAAGCCTACCAGTTTTTCTTTAAAGCAAAGGCTTCAAAAAGTTGGCCAGAGGCGAACTGTTTGTCTGAAATGATAGAGAAATGATAGTCTCTAAAGAGAAAGGATGTATATTGGAGGTACTCATATGGACATGTTGTTCAAGAGAAGGGGAGAAAAGGAAATATACACCAGCATTGGTCTCTGTGGAAACATCTTGTCAAATTCACACAATTACACTTGTTGCTGAGTGAAGCACAAAGGGTTGACTTTCTCTTTTCATCAGCCCCTTTTCTTTCTTTGACTGCCCTTAAACCTGTCTGTTTCTCCCCACTGAAAAAAGTCAACGTGAAATTTATTAACCCATTTATAATAAATGCCTCTGGTCTTATGACGAAAATGGACCATCAGTGAACATTATTTTAAATAAAAATAAAATGGAATAAAACATTTTGTAATGTTTGCAAATTATATTCACCATTTTTTACATTGAAAGCACTACAACTAAACATTATATTATGTTTTACTTTGTGAATTTCATTTATTAATTTTTTTTAATGTACAGTAATTTCAAATCAGATGATTGCAACGCACTCCAAAAAAGTTGGGACAGTCGAGTGTTTACCACTGTGAAACATCACCATTTCTTATAACACTTATTAAGCATATAAGCACTGAAGACACAAGTATATTAAGTTTAAAATGTGGAATTTTCCCAATTCATCCATTATGCAGGTCTTCAGCTGCACAATTGTACGGGGTCTTCGTTGCCGTATTGTCTACACATTCTCAATCGGAGATGGTCAGGACTACAGGCAGGCCAATGTAGCACCCGCACTCTCTGCTAATTCGGCCAATATGTCCTGCTAAAAATTACAGGACATTCCTGGAAAAAAACTGTTCTAGATGGCAGTATATGCTGCTCCAAAATGTGTACATATCTGTCTGCATTAATAGTGCCCTCACAGATGTGCGATTTACCCATGCCATGGGCACTGACACACTCCTGGCCCATACAGACTCTGGCTTTCAGACCTGATGCTTATAACAGCTTGGATGGTCCTTTTCCTCTTTGGCCCGGAGAACACGACTGCTGTGCATTTCAAAAATTAATTGAAATGTAGACTCATCGGACCAAAAAACATGGTTCCACTGTTCTACTTTCCATCTAAGATGAGACCGAGACCAGAGAAGTCAGCACCGCTTCTGGACAGTGTTGATGTAGGGCTTCTGCTTTGCATAGGAAAGTCTTAACTTGCATAAGCAGTGAATGGTGTTGACTATCAAAGGTTTACTAAAATCCAAAGCCCATGTTCATGATATCCATTACAGATTAATGATGTTTTTTAAGATAGGTAGGTCTGAGGGATCAGAGATCACGAGCATTCAGAAATGGTTTACGTCTTGCGCTTTACGCACAGAGATGTGACCAAATTCCTCGAAACTTTTAACTATATTGTGTACTGTAGAGGGTGAAATGTCAAAAATGCTTCCAATTTGTCTAAGGGGAACATTGTTCTCAGTGTGCTGCATTATTTGCTGAAGCATCTGTTTGCAAATTGACAAGTCTCGAATGATCCTTACTCTTGAAGGACTTGACTGTTTTTGGAGGCTCCTTATATGACACGATTGCCTCAGCTGTTTAACATCTACTGTTTCACATTGCCTTTAACTCGTCAAATTGTTATTAGTCTTCAATTGCCCCGGTCTTAGCTTTTTAGAGAGAGTTGCAATGAAGTTTTGAAATTACATTACATTTTCAGAAATACAAACAAACAATGAAATTCAGAAGGTAAAATATCTCGGGTTACTTAAGTGTAACACTTGTTCCCTGAAAAAAGCGGAACGAGATGCTGCGCTGAGAAAAGCGCTTTGGGAACATCTTATAGTTGTGACCAGCTGTGAATATGTGTGCAACACGTCAATGAACATTGACCGGAATTTATAACCTCTGCCGGTGTAATCATTGGAGGCACCTGGGGCAGGGTTATAAATAGATGCATCACCGGAGCATCGTCAGATCTTTTGTCTTCAGATCACTCTGTGTTTGTGTGCTATCACGAGCCTGTCAAACTTCCTTTCCTCTGTTAGGAGTTAGAATCTGTTAGGCAGTGCGCAGTGAACCTTTTCTCTTTTCTCTTAAAAAAAAAAGAAAAAGAAAGAAAAAATGACTGAAAATCAGGACAAACGATGCGTGTTCCCCTGTCTCTGCTCTATGGCCGAGAGGGACATGCATCAGTTCTGCTTTGTTTGAGGGCGGGTGCGAACATTGTGATCTGCTTTCGGGCAAAATACTTCATGTTCGCCTTGCTTACTTCCGGGATTCTGCGCCCATACTTCATTCGTGGGGCTCTTGTATGGATCTGGCTGAGGAGCGAGAGACGGGTTCGTCCCTTTCGCCTGTTCTCTCCCCAGACCCAGCTGGTCCTTCCTGTGATCTTGAAGCACGCTCTGGTGCCTCTTCGGTTCATGAGGGGGACCTTGAATCTCTTGAGTCGGCAGATTTCGAGTTACCCACCTCCGAGCATTCCGGGCATGATAGTAAATCAGCAGAGGAATTACTCAACGTGGTTACTCGTGCGGTGGTCAGGCTTCAGTTAGACTGGCCACGCCAAAAAAAGACCCCCAAACGCTCCAAGTTGGAGGATAGATTTCTGTCTGGTGGTCGGGGGAAAGGGAATGCCTCATGAGTCCCTTCCCTTCTTTAATAACGTTGATGTATTCGACTATCGTGGGTGCTTAGACACGGGGGTATTCGATGATGCCACCGGTTGAGGAGACACTTGCGGGTTATCTCTCGCCAGGTTCAGCATCATCGCTGAAAAGACCCTCTCTCCCCACAAAACCATGCAGGACCACCTCCATGCTAGTGGGGAGGGATTATCAGGCAGCGTGTCAGGCTGGTGCTGGTCTGCACACTATGGCAGTGTTACAGGCATACCAGGCTGATCTGCTGAAGGATCTGAGTGTAGGTACCACGCTCGACAAAGAAGTGTTCTCTGAACTTCGTCGAGCCACAGACCTATCTCTCCATGCGACCAAGCAGACAGCCCGTGCCATTGGCCAGTCCATGTCCGCTTTGGTCAGCATGGAAAGACACCTATGGCTCAACCTATCGGGCATCAAGGACAAAGAAAAAGCTTTCCTCCTTTATGCCCCGGTTTCGCCTTCTGGTCTATTCGAAGAAGCAATGAATACAGTTATCTCCAGGTTCCAGGAGCCGAAGAGCCAGGAGGAAGCATTTGGGCTGTTTTTTCCTCGCCGCACTCAGGGGGCGGGGCCGTCAGCCACCCAGTCCCGTCCCGGTCCTGCTAGAAGGGAGGCTCAGAAGCATAGCGTTGCGAGTCGTGCTCCCCCTCGTAAAGACTGGGGACAGGCTCGTCGCCCTCGACAGCCCCCAAAGCAAGACCTCAGGGGAGTAATTTCTAAAAAAAAAAATTCTTGTGCCCAGCCCTGTGGGGGTAACTCCCCTCGGGACGGGGTTCGTGTACCATCCACTTCGCCCCTCCCAGTACCCCCACGAATCCTCTCCTTTCCTGCCACCTCTAGTGTTTTGGGAGGCAGAGGCTTCCAACAAAATGTTGGGTGTACCACTGCTTCCTGCCTTATTCCAGGACGCGGAACACACAACATCCCCTCAACAGGAAGTGTCGAAATGAATACCCATCTCAGAGAACCTGGCAGCGTGGAAACTTCTACCCAGTATTTCTATGTGGGTCCTAAGAACAGTAGAAAAAGGCTACAGAAGTCAATTTGCTCGCCGCCCTCCGTGTTTCAATGGCATGGACCCCACTAACGTGAAACCAGAGCAGGCATGTCTACTGTGGAAAGAACTGCTAAATCTCTTGGTCAAAGGGGTCTGATACTCAACGTCAAAAGGGTGTTCTCTCTCCCACCCAGGGAATTATCTATCTGGGAGTTATATGGAATTCGATCACAATGCGGGCACAATTGTCTCCCACTCGAATCATTTCCATTCAGAACACCCTGAGCAAAGTCAGGCTAGGTCAAGGTTGCACTGCTCATCAGTATCAACGAATACAAGGGCTCATGGCATCTGCGTCCACGGTGATCCCTTTGGGCCTTCTGCACATGAGACCATTCCAGCTGTGGCTAAAAGCCAGGGGGTTTCATCCAAAGGCCAGTCCCCTAAGGCAAATAAGGCTTACACGCTGCAGGCTTCGTTCCCTTTCTATGTGGTTCAGACCCTTGGCTCCCACTCTAGGTGCGTCTTGTCGTCGCAGGCTGCTAACGACAGACGCCTCCCTGACGGGCTGGGTAGCAATCTTAAGTGGTTGTCCAGTTCAAGGGGAATGGGAGGGTCGTCAGCTCAATTGTCACATTAACTGTCTCGAGTTGATGGCTGTATTTCTGGCCCTGAAATACTTCCTCCAGAGGCTGCCATGTCTTGGTGCAGGTGGACAATACAGCGGTAGTCTCTTACATAAACAATCAAGGATGACCACGTTCACGTCAGCTGAATTTCTGGCATGTCGGATTCTCCTTGGGGCAGGGAAGTTTATATCCCTGGATGCCCATATGTGATTTACTGTTTAGACAGAAAATACCAATGGGGGAGTGGAAACTCCACCCCGAGGTAGTGGAACAATTCTGGGTGAGATTTTACAGGGCAGAAGTGGACCTCTTCGCCTCTTCTCAGACAGCGCAATGTCCCCTCTACTTCTCTCTGAGTCACCCAGCCCCACCCCCCGGGTCTGGACGCAATGGTGCATACATGGCGTAGAATGCGTCTGTATGCGTTTCCCCCCGGTTTCTCTGGCCAGAATTCGCCAGCAAGGGTCTTGCCTCTTACTGATAGCATCATGCTGGCCGAAAAGGGTATGGTTCTTGGAGATAATGTCTCTCCTCGACGGCTTGCTTTGGGCAATTCCGAACAGGAGGGACCTTCTGCACCTTCCTCTCCGCACACATTCATTAGATTCTACAGTTTGGATGTTCATGCCACTCCGGGCTCATATGTCCTTGAGTCAACATCTCAAGCTCATGTCTGAGCCCTCTCACTCTCTTGTGAGCATACTACACAACCGTAGGGGGTCCGGACAGCCACAGTTTGGCGGTGTGGGTATTCTCATTCCCAAAGCGCTTTTCTCAGCGCAGCATCATAAGTGAAACTTTTTGTAAAGGGAACGTCTCGGGTTACTTAAGTGTAACCCTTGTTCCCTGATAAAAGAGGAATGAGATGCTGCACTTCACTGCCGCACTGGGATGCCCCGGGACTGCTCTTCAGACAAATACCTGACGATGCTCCGGTGACGCATCTATTTATAATAATAATGCTTTACATTTAGATAGCGCTTTTCTAGGCACTCAAAGCACTTAACATGTATAGGGGGACTCTCCTCACCTGGATGATGCGATGGCAGCCATAGTGCACCAGAACACCCACCACACACCAGCTATTGGTGGAGAGGAGAGAGATGTAGCCAATTCAGGAATGGAGATTAATACGACCCCATGATAGATAGGGGCCAATGGGGGGGAATTTGGCCAGGACACCGGGGATACACCCCTACACTTTACGAGAAGTGCCTGGGATTTTTAATGACCACAGAGAGTCAGGACCTCAGTTTAACGTCTCATCTGATAGATGGTGATTTTTTTACAGTATAGTGTCCCCGTCAATATACTGGGGCATTAGGATCCACACAGACCGTAGGGTGAGCACCCCCTGCTGGCCTCCCTAACACCACTTCCAGCAGCAACCTTGGTTTTCCCCAGGAGGTCTCCCATCCAGGTACTGGCCAGGCTCAACCCTGCTTAGCTTTAGTGGGCAACCAGTCAAGAGCTGCAGGGTGATATGGCTGCTGGTTGCATCCAATGCTTACACCGGCAGAGGTTATAAATTCCGGTCAAAGTTCGTTGACGTGCTGCACACATATTCACAGCTGGTCACAACTATAAGATGTTCCCAATGTGCTTTTCTCAGCGCAGCATCTCGTTCCGCTTTTCGAACAAGGGTTACACTTAAGTAACACGAGACGTTTTTGGTGTAGGTTTTGGTGCATCTCTAATGATAACATTTCAAATTTAATTATTCCAAACAAATTCTAATTTAAAATAATAGTTTTCAGAATTTTCTGTTTCAGTTTCAGCCAAGAATTTTCATTTCGGTGCAACATTAGTTTTAAGTACATAAAGTAAGCCAACACATAAGCTAATTTGTAATCATACCTTTAACGTGCAATGTAATGTTTCTACATCTAGTCATTTTGCCTCAGTGTGGTGGTTACATAAACGTGGGCGATGAGCCAATTACATTGTGTAATCTAACTAGAACCTGCCATGTCGTGAGATCTAACTCATCCAGCTCATTAGCACATGACTGTGACTCACACATGCATTTAAACAAAAAAGCAGGGAACACAATAAAGCCTGGAAATCATGTCAATCTGAGTGAATATCTCTGCTCAAAACCATGTTACAAGTTGACTACAATTCTACTGACATTTTTCCAATTTCACCTACTATACCATAAAAAAAATTAATAATCATGCCTTAATATGTTGAATGAAACACTTTTAAGGAATATGTTTCCATGATGGTGATGCCCCAGAGACCCTTTTCCTAGGCAATAAGCAAGTACAACTCCTATCTACTTATATGGGACAAGACCAAAATCTCCAAACGGTTTATCAAGATCACATTTCAATTGCATATTTTAAACCAACATTAAAATCTGACAACAAATATATTATAAATTTGGTTTCTTTAGCTGAAAATTATGCTAAAAACTGTATTTTTCACACTTGTCCAGATAATGTTCTACGGTTCTTTGAACTGAAAGGCAGAACTTTCATTTCTACAGCTGCCATATTGACTGTTACCATTTCTCCCATACATTTTCTTTTGAATGGCCTGTCTTCTCCTCCTTATCCTGACTTGGAAGCAAGATGAGAACGTTTAATGAAGCTGTGTGCTATTTGGAAGTAATGGACATAATCAAGAGGAAGTGAACAAAGAAAACGAGGAAGAGCGTGTGTGTGTGTGTGTGTGTGTGTGCGTCAATAACGAGAAGCAGAGAGACAGCAATTATTGCTAATAAAGCCTCCTCCTGGAACTGCCACTTCTGCATTAACGACAACTTCACTAATGTGCAGACTTAATAAGATGGAGTCCTACAGGCCAAACCTCTCCAAAATGCATCCCTGCTAAATATCTAAATTATTGTGTGAATGGACATCAGCAAGAACAATTAAGCAGTACAGTAATGTGTCACAAATTCATCTGAAGCATAATGAATTATTTAGAGGTGTGTTTTATATCTAAAGAGCACCTTTGTAATGTTGCTATCGCTTCACATCGCTGCTTCCAAGTGGCTGTCTGCCCAGGGTACAAATGGCCTTGATTAATGCTTATACAGTTCCTGTATCTTCTACCCCACACCCATCTGTTTGTATTAGAGTCCCTTTTTCTCTGCCATCCTCCTCTTCTGTTTCCTAGAGCTTTTTAGCTGATATGAGGTGTCTATAACTTGCTTGAGACACAGTGTCACCATAGTAAGAAGCATTTTGATAGACAGATCACACATGGGCCAACTTTCCTCTGAAAGATTAACTTTTGTTAAGTTATTCAAATACTAACCAAGTAACACAAAAATAACAATATTTACCAGTGTCGTAGTCACCCCTCCCACTTTGTGCAGTTCAATTCTAACCAAACCCAATGGGTTCTCAAACAGGCTATCTTGTAGACTGATGAATTTCTATACACACTTGATTAATGTTGTCTTGTATTTTTTTTTTTCAATGTAAGCTGAGCTAATGTATTCAACTGGAGCTGAGTGCTTTGAAAAACATTATCCTCTGACAAAAGATAGAGAGAAGTAGATAGTGGGAGAGAGAAAGTGAGACTAACACTCTTGAAGAGGTCTCCAGGTCTCTGCAATGAGACCATTAAAATCTCTCTTAGGTTTTATAATTTGTTCTATTAATATTGAACACCTCCATCAACTATGCAAAAGTCCTAAAAAAACAGACACAATGATTAAATTGACCTCCACCTGTTTACAACCTCTAAATTATCCTTGCAGAACTTCACCAAAAAAAAAAAAATCTCTATATTATCTTGAAAAGTTTGTCATAATTTACTCACCCTCATCTAATTCCAAACCTCTATAACTCTCTTTCTTCTGTGGATCACAAAAGAAGATGTTAGGTGGAATATTAAGACCTGAAAGCATCAGTCACTATTCACTTTCATTGTATGGAAAAAATATCCAACAAAAGTGAGGCTAACATTCTGCCTAACATCTCCTTCTGTGTTATACGTGTACAAATTGAGGGTGAGTAAAAATTACAGGATTGTAATTATTTGGATGAACTATCTCTTTAAAATATGAAAAATGCAAAATCCTCATTAAAGGCACATGAAGATTTAACATACGGCTAGTTCTCCTTCATGGCTAAATTGTTTGTTTGCTCGAACAAAGCTAGAAAAAAGCTAATAGCAAACTGAACTGCTCAATATTGCACACTTGTTCTACATATTCTTCAAGCATGGGAATATATTTGCTTTTTTTATTTTAAGAATAAATGTGTTAGGCCTTTAACTTTTGCCAGAAAAAAAACTCACAGACGGCACACTTCATTTAACATGTATTAAAGGAGAGAGTGAGAGAGAGAGAGAGCCGGATGTTATTTATCTTCATTCTACAGAGAACGGGATTACGCTGCATTGATGTGCGTTTGCCTTCGGGAGCACTGGCAGCACAACAAGCTTTGAATAATAGCAAAAACCAGTGATTCACCAGTGAGTAGAGACCATGTGCCGGAAAGAGAGGCGGGCTGTTCTTCACAGAGCACAAGTGTTAATCTCGTCTTCAAAATCACTGACGAAAATGTTTGTTGACCAAATGAAAAACCCTTCGTCATCAAATATTTTTGTCAGTTATTTTGTTTGCAAGGTAATAATGAAGACCAAACACAAAAGATACAACATAGTGATAATCAAAAGATTTTGATAAAAACATACTGTTAAAGAAAATAAGACGGAAATAGAAAATACAGAAAGGTATTAACAATTCACTAAAAGACTACCACCACTTGAGTCATGAGTTCGTATCCAGGGTGTGCTGAGTGACTCCAGCCAGGTCTCCTAAGCAACCAAATTTGCCTGGTTACTACGAGGGTACTACTCATGGTCGTGATAAGGGGTTTTCACTCTCAATGGGGCGCGTGGTAAGTTGTGCATGGATACACATACACAGAGAGCCACGTCATACACAGCGAGCCACGTGATAAGATGTGTTGATTGACTGTCATAGAAGCGGAGGCAACTGAGACTTGTCCTCCACTACCCGGATTGAGGTGAGTAACAATGTCACCACGAGGACTTACTATGTAGTGGGAATTGGGCATTCCAAATTTTTGAGAAAAAGGATCAAATAAAAAAACTCACACACACACACACACACACACACACACACACACACACAAGCTGCATGAGCCGAAAGAGCTAAACAGAGGTGCAATGAACCGCTTAACTAACATGTTTATTACCTCACTCATCCTATACATGTGAATGTGACATCCTATATATGTGAAATTTCAAAGCTATATTCACAACATAAACTTAATATTACAACTTGCATCTGCACAGTCAATGAAGCGAAAAACAGGTGACAGCGGCGCTCCCCTGGGTGGACGGCAGTGTCGAGGACTCTGCGACGGGCATCCCTCCTTCCTCCCGGGTTTCGGCACCAATGTAAAGCGGGTTAAGATGGGCAAGGAGGAGGCGAGAACCGGCTTGTCAACATAAATAATAATTGAATGAGAACTTAAACAAAAACACACAAACATAAACACATGCAGGACAGCCATTTGTAATTTTCTCTCTCTCTCTCGAACCGTCGTCACCGGCTGCCTTTATCCCTCGCGCGCCCCATCAGGCCGACATTCTAGCCCGGCCCTGCCCCCTCCACTCCACACTTGCATATTAATCTTTAATATCTATGATACATGTGTAAATTATTAAATGTTTACATTTTCCAAAATGTTTGAATATTTGGTTTAAGTATGATCTGTTACAGTTTTACATGTTTAATAATGTGCACATAATTTTGCACATTATCGTCAGTCCCAGATGGAATCTGCAGAATTGTTTGGTAATTTTCTGTGCAGCTTTTGAGGGAAAATCTGCAAAATTCTGCAGAAGGGATTCAAACATGGTACAAAGTGTTAAATTGAGCTGACGGTGCTCTTCTTGTTATAGCTGAAACTTCTAAACGCCCCCCCCCCCTGACCAATGTCGAAACACGATCAAGAGTGATCAATGCAAGCAAAATTATTAAAGATCATATCTTAGTAATGCCCCTGGTTGAAAGCATCATGAAGATAGCCACGATATTCAATAAACAAACATGCAAGGGGTCCATCTATGCCTGATGTTATTTTTGAGAATTATGTGCCATTTTAGTCATGAGTAAAATTGGCTAAAATTCATAAATTTTATATGACAAAGTACTGACTAAATTTAAAGGACATTTGGTCAAAAGACAAAAACTCTAAAAAAAAATTATCACTGGAGGAGCCACTGTGCTTGCATCCACTTTCGCCCTATGGACCGAGCTGAAGAGCTAACTTCCCTTAACTCTGTTTTCCTCGCTCTCTTCATTTTTCTGTTCATTTATCACACAGAACAGTGATTGGCAAGTGTGTGTCTGTTTCCTTTCAATAAACATCCTCAGTCTGCTTCTGCAGGGGCTGGTGAGCTCAATAATGAATACGGTGAGTGTTTCTAGGAGTGATCAATAGCGCTTCAGCTACATAAAGAAGAGAGAGAGAGAGAGATTACAACCATCTTTCCAATAGCATAGACTCGCAGATAACATCCTCAAGTGCACACCAATCAAGTGAACCAGTCTCTCAACTCAACATTTCCATCAAAGAAATGTACTTTATTCTGCTACGCTAACCCTCAAAGTCATACTATGAATCCAGCAGTTCAAACTTGATATTTCTCCAAATAACTGCCAGGAATGCAGAGAATGATGAGGCTCAGGACCAAGGGCAGAGTTTAAAAATAAAGGAATTTATTAATAAATTTAAAAAACAAAGGCAAAAACCAACACACACAAACTACCCCATAGGGAACAAAGTTAATCCAGACTGGGGCAGAGGTAGGGATGAGGGAAACAGGACCGACCTGAGTGGAGTGAATCAAAGACAGGACCAACGTGAACCGACCAACAAACAGACCAAATTGAAACAAGACAAACTGGCACTGGACAGCAAACATGAGGAGACAAAATCAAACAGATTAACAAGACAGGGCAGGTGTGACTAATGAAGGGCAAACAACATGGGCAAACACTCACATCAATAACAGACAGACCTGGAGCTTAAGTGTCCAGATCCCGACACTGACCGAAACAGTACCAGACAGGAAGTCAGGACACATACACCATACTCCAGACATAAAACAAGACAGACCAAAGAGCACACAGCAGGTAATACAACCAAAACCATGCGCTCACACAAAGACAGACAATGAAACACAAGACAGACATGGGACGATGATGCCATGGTCCTGTCAGACAAAAACCCAGACTGACAGAGTGACAGCACCGTAACAAAAACAAAACAAAAAATGGTCTTAGGGGTTCTTCACAACAAATGCCCATCGGCACTGTTTTTCAATTATTTTGCTATGTAAACGTGCATAGATAAAGTAAAAAAGAACTCAAACTTTCAAAAATGTGTTTGAGATTCCAGCATGCTGTTATATTAATTGCGCTGCGTCTAGCTTTTAAATGCAAAAAGAGTTTGGTCTGAACGTTCCCTTGGCTTGACATACATTCTCTTTTCTTTTTCTGCTTTCTGATGGCTACAATTGCTTTTGATTTCTCTAATGCAGCTATCTGTCTCATTCTCTGTTCTACCAGTTAATGCGGAGACACTTTGATCCTGCCAGATCTGCCAGGCAAACCTACAAAGTAGAAACAATGTTTTTAATTCTTCCAATTAAGCAGAGAACAAAACTTTTTTTTCTCATTATTGATATTGCAGAGTGCAGCATTACTGAAACTTAGGCTCAGTGAGGTTGACTCTAAACACCATAAGAATATTCACCAGACCCAAACTAACTAAGGAGCTAGAGAGGATGTGATTCAAAGCAACATACTCCACTTCAGTTCAGCTTGTGGCCAATTTACTGTAAATAACCAGTTAAAGGCATGTTTTTAATGCAAGTTATGGATAGTCACTTAACATAGCAACACTAGTCAATCTTGATACCTGCAACTATAACTAGATTAACCTTCTTGTGCCATTAACAATAGACCAAACAGTTCTGGGCCCAGTTGCAAGAAACCCCTTATATTAAGAAAATCCATAGTTTTAACTGTAAGGATAGTCATAAAGGGATAGTTCACCTAAAAATGAAAATTATCTCATTATTTACTTTATATGTTTATGACTTTATTTGTTCTGCTGAACACAAACAAAGATTTTCAGAAAAATATCTCCGCTCTTTAGGTCCACACAACGCAAGTGCAGCGGGGGCGTGGTCAAGGGCCGTCCGAAGGGGGAAAGCGGTAAGGGCGCTTGCACCTGAGCTAAATTATGTCTAACACCTGTCTCTAATTTCAGTGAGTATGGGGAGAGCAGCATAAAAGGGCCACAACATCGCCAGTGAGGGAGACACACACGCCAGTCTAGTGTTGGCAACCGAGCAAGCTGTCCACATTCAGAGTCTTTTTGTTTACTTCTCTGTATTATAAAATACCTTGCTGGCACATTAAAGGCCCCTACCTGAGTGCAGAGAGAGCTGTCACCGTGTCCTTCTTTTTCCCTTCTCATATTGAACCCTTGTCACATGCATGGCTACAAAAAGCACATAAAGGCAGCATAAAAGTAATCCATATGACTTCAGATGTATAATCCACGTCTTCTAAAGCGATCCAAGCGGTTTGGAGTGAGAACAGACCAAAGAGAGTAACTTCTTTTTCACTATAAATCTTGAAATCAGCAGTAGGGGTCTTCACAGGTCCACCCTAACACGAGGACCTGGGACCCGTACGGGTTTGGATCCACCTCTTATATGGTCAGTCAGGTCCGTGTCAGGTCCCATTCTATTGCTGCGGTCCCAGGTCTGTTTAACATTATGTGTAATACCAGAGTCGATTTGAGAAGACCCAGCAGTAATTAGACAGCGCTAATGATGCTGTGTGTGTGTGTGTGTGTGTGTGTGTGTGTGTGTGTGTGTGTGTGTGTTGTAAATTGCAACATTGTAAAATTAGGATGAGAAAGTGTGAGCTGGGAAATAATGTGAAAAACATTGCGGAGCCACAACGAGCAGAGTGATGTCAGAGGCAGAGCGGAGTTAAGGCACATGATAGCAAATTAGCAATGCTAATGTTAGCAGCCATGGCAATGAACGAGCAATCGTTGTTAAAGTTCAAAGGGGCAAACAGTCAAAGTTATCTTATGTGAGGTACAACAAAACTGCAAAGCTGATTCTAAACAAGTCGCGTCATCCATCACCGTGACAGAAAGTGGACTTTTGAAGCTGAAATAATGAGTGGATTCGCCATGCTGTTCCAGTCAGCAAGAGAGGAATCACAGAAAACCTGGATGTATTTTACCAACTTTCTTGGCAAGAAGGATGGATTATATATATCACGGCCAGGCACAGGGAAAAAGGCTACTAATGTTACATTAGGTAAGACACAAAGTTTTGTTTTCACAACTTCCAAATTAACTTGTTAATAGTAATCAGCTGTGAAATCGGGTCCGGGTCCCAGCTTTCAAGTAATAGATGGGTCTGGTTCGACTCCGGGATTTCTTGGTTCTGCATGAGTACGTGTCCAAGCTGTCAAACAATAGACGGGTCCAGTTTAGGTCTGGGTAGTAAATGTCTGGGTCTCTGTGTTCGGGCACAAATTTTTAGGCCCGTGAAGACCTCTAATCAGCAATCTCATTGGCAATCATGATGTCATGCTCGATTACATTGCATAGTGCCATCTAGCACTCTGCACATGCATCAAGCACTAGGAAGTGTAATTGGACTTGAAATCATGATTGTGCCAAAAGACGTTAAACCGAGGTCCTGACTCTCTGTGGTTAATAAAAATCCCAAGGTACTTCTCGTAAAGAGTAAGGGTGTACCCCCGGTGTCCTGGCCAAATACCCCCATTGGCCTCCTAAAAATCCTTGATTGGCTGTATCACTCTACTCTCTCCTCTCCATCAATAGGTGATGTGTGGTGAGCGTACTGGCGCACTGTGGCTGCCATTGGATCATCCAGGTGGATGATTCACTATGTAAAGTGTTTGCTATGTAAACTGCTTTGAGTGTAGTATCAGAAAAGCTCTATACAAATATAACATCCATAAATAAAACGTGACATTCAGAGCTGAGATATTCTTCCCAAAATCTTTGTGTGTACTGCAGAAAGAATGGGCCTCATTCACTAAACTTGCGTACAAAAGTATTTGTGCATGAAATCTGCGTACAAACATTTCCATGACAAAATCATGATTCAACAATAATGTTTGTACTAAAATGTATTATAAATTACGAAAAAATTTAGGAACAACTGAAACCACAGGTACGCAAAAATCACATACTCCCGGTGCGTTATAAACATGGAATAGGCTAAACTAGATTAATTAAAATAGTCTTATCATATAGTCTTATTTGAAGGTAACAAAAATTGTTTGCATTATATCTCAAGCTGGGTTCTGGTTCTGCCCGTCCACGCTCAGTGATGACATGCTCAGTCTAAATCATTGGATGTGCTTTGGATGCAGCAGGAAAAGTTTTGTCATGCAATGGCACTGGAAGTTTCTTTCCCTCATGGCAGTTCTCAAAGTGTGCAATTCATGTCACAGTATTCTAACTCTTATAAGGTGCCAGTCTGATGTCCTGTTCTTGAAACGATCATGAGAAGGGGGAGAACCACACACACAGTCTGAATTGGTGGACAATGAGGGACCGATAAATCCTCCTGCTCAACCAGCACTTCGTGCCTTCAGTAGATGATGAGAGAACGTTCATCTTTGGGTGAACTATTCCTTAAAGGGGTTTCTTGCAACTGGGCCCAGATATTTATCAATGCCTAGTTTTACTATTGCTTATACTAATCCTAACCCAAACCCAAGGTAAGGGTTTCCAAGGTGAAAACCCTAGCCCTAAGTGTTAAACTTCGATGCATGCTACAGATATGAATGATTCTAAAATTATTTGGCAATCTGAGGAAAGTTGGGCTTTTACTTTTCTAAGTGATTGGGTGTATATTTTGTGCCTGGTGGATGAAATAAATTAAAAAGAGCTCCTGATGATATTGGCATAATAACTGACCTGTAGTGTGAATGGTTCCCATTGTAAGCTTCAAATGGGACACAGACATCTAAATGTGTTGTCACAGGGCACCATGGGGCAGTAATGGACAGTGGATTGTCACTGTGCATTAGCATCCTTCTACTGCCCTCTTGGCCTGGTTTTGCCCCTCTCCATGGCAGAAGGAGAAGGATGAGGGGCTTGGCAGTCTATGAATTCTCTCTATCCTGTTCAGCCACAGTAGATCTCTCATATACCAGTCATAGATATTAAACCCAGCTTCACACCTGTTTCTTACCCTAAAGAATGAGTGATGTCCCACACCCATGGGCTTTCCCTGCCTTGATTCAGACAATGAGAACAATGATGGAAGTAGGAGCTAGAGTGCAGAAAGTTAGGAAAAGAAAATAGGAAGGAAAAGAGGAGAAAGCTTAAATCTGGAGCAGTAGTAGATGTTGAAGCCTCTATAGTTCACCAGGGATTCTTTAACTTAGGGCACTATTATGCCACAGGGGTTGATGCTTAGTAAAACATACTGATTTCAAATGTTTTTATATGAAGTTCTCATTATAGCCTATGGTATAATGTTTTGGATTTGGAAACTTTTCAACATGCCATGATCATTTATTTTTGCTACTTTTCAAATGCTTTTAATATGTAGATTGTATTATCTTACCCTTCTCCAAGACTCAGATCTAGATTTTCAATCTTAAAATATTATAATCCATTATACATTGATAAATTATTATGATGTAAATAAAAAGTGGAATAAACAAACCTTTTCAATATTTATTTAGTGAACATGAATTGGAATTTCTATCATTTAAAAAAAAATAATTATGACTGTCCCACTCCTGTAGTGTTTTTTTATTATTATTATTATTTTGCCTTATAAAAATTACAAAATCACAGAATTCTCCAATGATGCATGTATGTCCACTGTTGGATATTGTAGACATTAAACAAACTAGTAGTGTGAAAAGTGTGCTTTAAGAGAAAGTTTATTCTCTAAAAAGTCCACAGGGCCAAAAGTGCCCATAATAAAAGAGGAAACAGACAGTTATGAGGTGAACAGAAAGAGCTTTAGTTGGTTTGGCAACCCTTGCAATAAATCAGATAAAAACAGACAAACAAACACTAATAAATAAGCCTCATGTGCCATATTAAATCAATTTACCGGAGGCACAGGAAACCCTGTTTTCAAATGACCCTTCATATTATAGGCATATGTGTAATCCTGACAGAAAAATACTTGTGGTCCATCTGCTGTGATTCCAGACCAGCTGTGTGGCACGCTGATGGGCAAGATATTTTGAAAGCAAATCCCAGAGGTGCAAGCCTCATGCGGGCAAACCGGATTACAGAGATTTCACTGGATTTTCCCTCATCCTGTTGAACAACATTAATGCACCCCTTAAAGGAACTCCAGATTGTATTCATCCAACCTCAAATTAGAGGACTTTTTCATCGAATGCCTTCATGCTTGCTAAAAAGCCTATCTGTAGATTTTTCTTGCTAAAATATATTAAAATGATTATCTCACTATGTGCCTTTTCTACTTTGACAGTTTGTATACAGATATTCATAAATATTCCAATTCTTGATATTTTTTGGTTGCACACACATCAATGTCTGAAGCAGACTAATAGATTGGAATCGTCTATCACAAGTACATTTCGCTGTCTACTTCAATAACAGCTCTCATTGACGACTTTACTTCTCTCATGCAATTGTTTGCTAAAAGGATCAATTTAACAGTCAATATAAAACTTTATCTAATTTAAAGCAGACTGCAGATCTATTTTCAATATTAATGGCTACTTTTAATCTTTTGTAAAATTAGCCTATTGAATGGTCAAAGTAAACAAGTGAAGCTTTTTGCAATTCAGTTTCGCTACTTATAATTCAAAGCAGCTACATTACAGTCAAGCTACCCTGTATAGAAGTAATTATTTCGGGGCCTGGATAGCTCAGTGAGTATTGACGCTATCTACCACCCCTGGAGTCATGAGTTCAAATCCAGGGCGTGAGAGTCCTGAGTGACTCCAGCCAGGTCTCCAAAGCAAACAAATTGGCCCCGTTGCTAGGGAGGGTAGAATCACATGGGGTAACCTCCCTGTGGTCATGATTAGGGGTTCTTGCTGTCAATGTGGCGCATGGTAAATTGTGCCTCAATGGCTGAGTCTCTGCAGTAAAATAGTTTATTTCTCTGAAAGAGCATTACACAGCGGCGTTGAACGTCCTTTTCAGGACGCGTCTTTATAAAGATGTCATTTCCACCCCTGTGTAGTTTCTGGATGCAGTGATTTCTCCCCACCTCTCACGGTCATAAAAGCTGCCTCGCGTGTCTGGCCTGCAATCACATGCAGGCAGCGTTTTATGAATTGTTCATGTTCTCATTGCGAGAACATAGCCATGGCAGCATTGCGGTCGCGGCTTTCTTGTGTCATGAGAGAGAGCCACTTCAGCCGCCCCCTGTGCCTCGCCCCCTTCCTACGGGATTGAGGCATGTGCCGCGGGCGATGAAGGCGATTTGGGGACTATGACGGGCTCTGTTTGCCGGGTAAACCCCCTCGAACCCCCCTACACAACCTTATGGTTGTGTAGTGTGCTC
Source organism: Moxostoma hubbsi (assembly GCA_032164185.1). Taxonomy (NCBI): domain Eukaryota; kingdom Metazoa; phylum Chordata; class Actinopteri; order Cypriniformes; family Catostomidae; genus Moxostoma; species Moxostoma hubbsi. Next base: position 9,848,465 of record JAVLUX010000014.1, on the reverse strand, counting down.
ACAAGAGCGTGAGAGGTCTCAGACAGATTGTGATGTCGACTCGAGGTCATAGAGCCCGGAGTGGCATGAACATCCAAACTATAAAATCTGGGCTGGGTGACTCAGAGAGAAGTAGAGAGGACATTGCGCTGTCTGTTGGGAGGTGAAGAAGTCCAGTTCTGCTCTTGTAAAATCTCACACAGATTTGTTCCACTACCTCGGGGTGGAGTTTACACTCCCCATCGGTATTTTCTGTCTGGACAGTAAATCTGCTCCCATTCAGGCATCCAGGGATACAAACTGCTCTGATTAACAGGAGCTTGCCCTGGGCCCAAAGGAGAATCTGCCATGCCAGTCTGTTCAGCTGGCATTAACGTAGACCTCCTTGATGGTTCATGTAAGAGACTACCGCTGTGTTGTCCACCCGCACCAAGACATGGCAGCCTCTGGAGGAAGTATTTCAGTGCCAGAAATACAGCAATCAAATCGAGACAGTTAATGTGCCAATCAAGCTGACAACCTTTTTCAGCCTAGGGGATTGGCCCTTGGATGAAATCCCCTGGCTTTGTGCCACAACTGAAATGGTCTCATGTGCAAAAAAAGGCCCAAAGGGATCACAGAGGATGCAGTTGCCATGAGACCTAGTAGTCATTGATACTGACGAACAATGCAACCTTGGCCTAGCCTGACCTTGCTCAGGGTGTTCTGAATGGACTCGATTAGAGCGGGAGACAATTGTGCCCGCCTCGTGATCGAATTCCATACCCCCAGATAGGTAGCTTTCTGAGTGGGAGAGAGAACGCCCTTTTAACGTTGAGTCTCAGACCCAGAGAAATCAGATGAGCCAAGATGATATCCCTGTGCTGAACTGACAGGTCTTGAGACTGTGCTAGTATCAGCCAGTCGTCCATGTAATTCAGAATGCGGATGCCCCGAAGTTGCAAAGGAGCCAGTGCTGCATTCATGTATTTCGTTAATGTGTGGGGTGATAGGGCTAGGCCAAATGGAAGAACCCGATATTGGAAAGCTTTGCCCCCCCGAAAGCGAACCTCAGGAACTTCCTGTGTTGTGGCAGAATTTCTATATGAAAGTATGAGATCGATCGTGACCAACCAATCGCGATGTTGGATTTGAGACACGACTGTCTTGACGGTTAGCATCTTGAACTTGAATGCCCTTGGAGCGATTCAAGCCTCGAAGGTCAAAGATCGGTTGCAACCCCATCCTTCTTGGGAACCAGGAAGTATCTGCTGTAGTAACCTGACTCTCTCTCTGGAAGGGGATCATGTTCTATAGCCCCTTTAACCAAGAGATTTTGCAGTTCTTTCCACAGTAAACATGCTTGCTCTGGTTTCACGGTAATGGGAACCACGCCGTTGAAACGCGGAGGATGGCGAACAAATTCAATTCTGTAGCCTTTTTCTACTGTTCTCAGGACCCATATAGAACCACCTGGCAGTAGTTTCCATGCTGCCAGGTTCACTGAGATGGGTATCGATTCTGACACTTCCTGTTGAGGGGATGTCAAGTGTCCCATGTTTGCTGGAAACCGCTAACTCCCGAATGGAGCGGTTTCGTGGAGGTGTCGGGAGAGTACAGATGGATGTTTCACGTGACCTGTCCCAAGGGGGTGCTACCTCTACAAGGCTAGGTGCAAAACCATCAGGGTTTTTTTTTCTTTTTTAGAAATAACTGCCCTGAGGTCTTGCTTTGGGGGCTGGGTGGCCGACGGGCCCTCCCCCTGAGTGTGGCGAGGAAGGAATTTCCTGAAGGCTTCCTCGTGACTTTTTGCCTCCTGGAACCTGGTGATAACTACATTCATAGTGTCACCAAATAAGCCAGAAGTCAAAACCGGGGCATCGAGAATGAAAGTTTTGTCCTTGTCTCTGATGCCCGATAGGTTAAGCCATAAGTGTCTCTCCGCCTTCCCCACAAGCGTGGAGGTGGTCCTGCACAGCTTTATGGGGAGAGTGGGTCTCTTTAACCATAATGCCTAGCCAGGCGAGAGAAAACCCGCAAATGTCTCACCACGCTTTTTTTTTGAGCCTCCCGTCTAGAAGGACCGGGGTGGGGCTGGGTGGCTGACGGCCCCTCCCCCTGAGTGTGACGAGGAAGGAATTTCCCGAAGGCTTCCTCGTGACTTTTTGCCTCCTGGAACCTGGTGATAACTACATTCATAGTGTCACCAAATAAGCCAGAAGGCAAAACCGGGGCATCGAGAAGGAAAGTTTTGTCCTTGTCTCTGATAACCCGCGAGAGATAACCCGCAAGTGTCTCTTCTACCAGCGGCATCACCGAATACTTCAACAGATTAGCCTAGTACACCTGTAACACTGCCATAGTGTGCAGGGCAGCACCAGACTGACCTGCTGCCTGATAAGCCTTCCCCACAAGCGTGGAGGTGGTCCTGCACAGCTTTGTGGGGAGAGTGGGTCTCTTTAGCGATGATGCCTAGCCAGGCGAGAGATAACCCGCAAGTGTCTCTTCTACCGACGGCATCACCGTATACCCCCGAGCCTCAGCACCCACGATAGTCAAATATTTCAATGTCAAGGGCACGAAGACACGGGAAGTATAAAGGATTTCTCCATGGATGAGAATACTCGTTATGGAGGTCATAGAAGAAAGGTAGGGACTTATATAGCATTCCCTTTTACTTTTTTTATTTATTTCATTTTATTTATTTATTTATTTTTGGCCACCATCTTCTAGTTTGGAGCGTTTTGGGGGGGTCTCTTGTTCGCGTGGCCAGTCTAGCTGTAGTCTGGCCACAGCCCAAGTAACCACCTCGAGTAATTCCCCTCAGCCACTTTATTATTGTGCGTGGAATGTACAGAGGTTCAGCGTCCCCCCAGCGTCATGAACCGAAGAGGCGCCGAGGCGCGCTTCAGGCTTACGAGAAGGATCAGCTGGATCTGGGGAGAGAGCAAGCAATAGGGATAGACCCGTCTCTCGCTCCGCAGTCAAATCTATGCAAGACCCCACGATGAAAGATTGGGCGCTGGATCTAGGAAGTAAGCAAAACGAGTGTGAAGCATTTGACTGTAAACAGATCGCAATGCCTGCACCCAACCTGCCGCAATGCAAGAGCAGCATGCTCTTCCCCCAAACACACAAAACAAAAACTGGTGTGTCCATTTCAGCCATAGAGTGTAAACATGGGAACACACACCGCTTGCTCAGTTTATCAGTCATTCTTTTTCTTCTTTTTTTCCTTTTTTTAAAGAGAAAGAGAAAGGAATCTGCGCACTGCCTAACAATTCTAACTCCTAACAGAGGAAAGTAGAAAGTTTCTGACAGGCTCATGAAGCACACACACACAGAGTGATCTGAAGACAAAAGATCTGATGATGCACCTGTGATGCATCTATTTATAGCCCAGCCACAGGTGCATACAATGATGGCACTGGCAGAGGCTATAAATTCCGGTCAATGTTCATTGATGTGTTGCACACATATTCACAGCTGGTCACACCTAAAGTTGTTCCCAAAGAGCTATCTCAGCGCAGCTTCTTAAGTGTAGCTTTTTGAAAGGGAACACTGTGCCACATGTATAAAATGGAAAACATAGCATAACAAACTGCTTTTATTTACACTTATTTTCTATTCCTTTATTTTATTGTATTTTTACATTGTTTAACTGCATGTATGTGTGTAAAGGTGTATGTAGATTTCATGTTACTGTGCTTTGGCAATGTAAAACACTTCTTTTACCATGCCAATAAAGCTATTTGAATCGAGAGAGAGAGAGAGAGAGAGAGAGAGAGAGAGAGAGAGAGAGAGAGAGAGAGAGAGAGAATAGCAGGTCTGGAGCCCATAATGAGACATGGCTGTTAACCTGATTACTGTTACCACCAATAAGACTAATTATTTCCTCTACCTCTTAAACATACTGAGTTAATCCTGTTACAAGGCCTGGTATTTTGTAAAAGGATTAATTGGCACTGGAAAGGGGCTGTAGTGGGGGTGTTACCAAACAGCAGCTGTAATTATTTGGGACAGTATTTATTTATTTATTTTCCCTCCGGAGCAGATAGCGGAAGAACGTAAGCTGCTTTCCTCCTAAATATTCTGTAGTAAATCAATTAAACACGCAATCATAAATCATTGTGCTTCAATGATACATGCTACCGTGGATAAAATTAGTTGCTGGCTCTTGCTAGGCATGTTTTGGAGGCAAAAGATAAGGGAAATATTTTGTTTGTTTCTGTGATTTTTGGCAGTCTGATCAAATTTAAGCTTACAGAAGATTTACCAAGTAGTCTGACTCTCTCTCTTTCTATCTCTTAATGGCAAGGTTTACCATAATGGTGTGATAGGGTGGATAAAAGAGAGAGCTCTGTTTCAAAATGTAGTGAGCTGCCTTGCTCTTTAAGCAGTACCGCCACTTCCTATGGGCATATTACACACTCTGCGTAGGGCACCAACTTCCTGGGGGGCACCATCTTACCCTACGGGAGCACCAGAAACTCCTTCCACGCATCTTATACATTATTCAAGGACCCGATAGCAGACGTGGAACACAGACTCAAAGGCACCACAAGACCAACAACCCCACACCTCCCCTTCCAACGATCACGGAACTCTGCATAGGCCATGAAATGGCAGCTGTCTAAGGCAACATCCAAATGAAACCTTGTAGGTGACCATTTTTTTGTTGAGTTCGGTGTGAATGGCCCATAACAGCCTTTGAGTTGGGATCGTAGGCAGCTCACTACTTTTTGGAAAAGAACCAGCAAGAGAAATCAACTCTCTCTGGTGGCAGCATTGGTTTCTGCTTTTCTAATGAGGGTCAGTCCATTACCTGGACTCGCGCTTCTGTGCAAGAACTTTGAAAGAACCCTGCACACCACAGAACATCTGGATTTAACTTCCAGGCACACACACAAACACAAACAGACACATTTTACGTGACCGAGTGTCCTACACCCTGAGGGCACGGCCTCAAGGCTGATCATGTGTTGCCTTTCTTCTTAGACTAGGCTCAAATAACAAACAAGAATTGGAATGGCCTTTGATAATTAATCAGGGCTTTCTAATAAAATGCACATGGCAGTTAATGTCCCCCCAGCAGTCAACAGCAGCAACTATCTGTCCAGTCTACTGGTGAATGCGTGCTTGAGTGTGGATGTGTGGCTGTGTAAGAGGATTGGCTCAGACACACCCCTTGGTCTTTGATGGCATTAGCTTTGACTCTCTGATCATAAAACCTAAGCCCAGCTGTATGTTGGTAGAACATGAGCTACAAACAAAAGGTCAACAAGACAGGCCAGTGTTGTTAAATAAAATATTTTTTAAAAATGTGTGACATCTGATGGTTTAGTTTCAGGTTTATATCCGTTTTTATTGTGCATCTGTATCAGGTTTTGGGAATTCGATTGACTAGTGCTAAATCTTTCTGTTGAAGATAGATGGCTGATTCTCCTGTAGAACAAGAATCTACAGTATACACAATGAATTGTCTTTTTCTCCATCTGTCTGTCTTGGCTTCACACTCTGGCTTCATACTGATGTTTGAGTTTAAGTAAACCTCTATGAAAAAAGAGAATTGTCCATGATTTTATGGTGAATTCTGGCTCTAAATACAGTGGGTATTTTTTAAATACCGACACCTATACTCATGCTGCTTATTCGTTTTAAGAACGTTAAACATGTTCCATTAATCTCATCAGTTAATTTGTAGAGCTAATTGTACTCTTAACATCAAATATAGCCCAAATAATAATAATCATCATGTTATGTCTTAAAAAGTGGGCTGGGTTCCACAAAACCCCAAGAAACAAGTGGATCAAAAAGGGATCTGAGCTCTTTTTATCTCAGTTCACATTTTGGTCCACATAAAGGGGTCAAAGTTTGATTCTTTAAAAGAGGACTCAAGTGTGAAAACAGCCTTAATATGTTCCTGGGTGTGATGTCAATACCATGACGATTTCAGAATTAGGCTACCTGTTCTAGCAGCTTAGTTTCAATAAATGGTGTTGGTGGACAGGGGAGGGAGCTTTGCGTTAGAACATTATAATCATAGACATATTAAAGTTATAGTACACTGAACTCAATGACATGTTCCCTTTAATAAGTACAAGTGTCGTTGTTTAGGTGAATGCAAATGCAGCCAATCTGTATTCGTGTGTATAATAAACATTGTCAGTTTACATGTGTGTGTATAAATGTGCTTGTGGGAGAGTTTGTGTACTTGCATTGTCACAACAGCACACAATTTCGTTTGTGAGAATCTGATTAGGTAAGACAGGAGCCACTTCATAGCCAGAGGATATTTGACCTCTAACTCTCTCTGTATTTTCCCTCATTGCTCCAGTGTGCGCCCAACCCCTGCAGTGAAACATGGGAAGTGGCAGGAACAGCACATAGGATGAAAGGATCTGTTAGGCCTTAATATGTTCTGTATGTGTGTGCACAAAGAGAAAGATGTAAGTGAGACCGTGTGTTTCTTTAAGGTCTGCATCAGTGTGTGCAAGTCTCTCTGTGAGGCATGGTGTCCTCTGCAGCTGGCCTTAAGTTCAGAGTGGGTGGAACTTTCCAGATGCCTCTACACTGCGAGATAAGCAACAGCTCCAGGAAAAGAGAGTAAGGGACCACCATCACCCCATTACAAAAAAACACACACATACACACACACAAAATATGAATGTCCTGCCTCCAGACATTAACTAATCCACACACACAAGCCTAACATGAACTGTGCTTTCTTGCCCTTAGCAAATGTGCTACACAAACACACACACTGTACACTGGGGCAAGAGTTAGAAAGGAGGGAAGGACAGCCATGAGGCCACGTGAAAAACAAGCCACTGACAGACAAATGGGATTGAATTTGAGTCTGTCTCACAGAACTGTAACTCTTACCTGATCAAAGGCTTTTCCTGTGTCCACTGACTAATGTTAAAGACAGTTTGTTGAGAAGATGGCACAGGCCACAGAGAACAGCCTTCATTAATCCTCACACAGACTTAAGATCTGTGCCACACTCTTTCAAAAGCACAGTTGTGTTGTATAAATCTTGTTAAACCAAACCAACCAGAAATGTATAAGGTGCAAACTTACCTGTACCTCTTCAGAGTAAAATGCCCGTACCAATATACTCCCACTGACCACTTTATTAGGAAGACCTATAAACCTAATTATTCATGTGATTATCTAATCAGTCAATCGTGTGGCCACAGTGCAATGCATAAAATCATGGAGATACGGCCAAGGAGCTTCAGTTAAGGTTCACATCAACTATCAGAATGGGAAAAAATGTGATCCCAGTGATTTCAAGCGTGGCATGATTTTTGGTGCCAGACAGGCTGGTTTGAGTATTTCCATAACTGCTGATCTCCTGGGATTTTCATGCACAACAGTCTCTAGAGTTTACTCAGAATGATGCCAAAACACCCGGTGATCAGCAGTTCTGCAGAGGAAACGCCTTGATTTGAGCGGTAGGCCGGGAAAGGCCAGACTGGTTTAAGCTTACAGCAAGGCTATGGTAACTCAGATAACCACCACTCTGTACAATTGAAGTGAGCAGAATAGCACCTCGGAATGCATAACACATTGAACGTGGAGCTGGATGGGATTTTACACCAGAAGACCATGTCAGGCACTTTATTAGGACCATAGTGTTCCTAATAAAGTGCTGTGTGAGTGTAACCATTGTGCATGGATTTGGAGGTTAAAGTCACATGCTAATAACAAACATCCTTTGGACTTGTTTGTGATCTGTCAGCATCCTGTTATGTATCCCACTTCACACACTTTTCAACAACAATGCAGACTCAGTCAGACATGAAATCTCACTTGGATGCTGAGAGAGGTTGCTAAGAAGCCATGCACACCTGTGAAAAACAGAAATGTTCATAACACCCAAAGACATGGACTGACCTGCACTTACCTATTAAATACTTTGAATTTAACAGAATAGCAATTACACTGTATCTGTAATTTACATTAACTTCAAACTGAGATCCAATCCCATTCACACTCAAAAGCAGAGCAAGATTCAGATCACCATTCATTTGTTATGTGGAACATTTTATTTCTGCTCCCAACTGGAATGGTTTCCCTACAGAGAAAATACTCAGACTCACGGTTTCACTTTTCTGAAAAAGACAGCTTTGATTTCACCACTGTTCTGATGACAGCTACAAACTCTATTTGTTGGCTCTTTGAACAAAGCCTGTGTGTCCTTCATTCTGGCTGCCAGCACCTGTGCTTTCTATGCTGCTTCTGTTTACTCAGGCTTGGGAAATAAAAGCTCTCTGATTAACACACGCAAATTCCTATGATATGTGTTCCCAATGACTGGCATTTCGTAGCAGGGTTGGGTTGGAAGTGCAGTGAAATGAAGATATAATTCATATGAAAGAGGATACCAAGATGTTGTTTTCAGGATCAAAAACACTAAAAGAAAAGCTTGGTTGCATTTGGTAATATTGTACACTGTGATGATAACAGGCACTAACTGTTACAGCAAAACATTGACTAAGTTTACATGGGCACCAAAAAGTGAGTTGCTAGAAAGCAGTGTTCCGGTTTACATGCACTGCATAATCAGTGTACTCTTTGCTCCCATATACATTTAGGTTGAAATGTTTGAAGTAAGCAGCTTTCTCCACAGCAACGTATTTTCCCCATGACGGTTGTGTAACAAACATAGCATCTGAGTAAGACTACACTGTATTATTCTCGGGTGCTTTGCTTTATATCCAGATAATCCAGAGTTGTTGCTGTTTGTTTCCTTAACTTTCTATTGTGACTTGAAGAGGAATTGCTCTGCAAAAGTGGGGTTTCTGTCTTACGTAAAACTCTGGGATTCCCCCAATATACACGAATGTGAGGGACCGTCAATATTTTACATTGGTCTAATTAAATGGGTCAAGTTTATAGTGTATGTGCCTACTGTATTCCCAGAAATGTTTTGTTGACTTGTTGTTGGACTCCATCTTATGAAGTTTGTCATCCGGTCTATTCCACACACATGCACACTCCTCAAAAACCTGTTAGAACGCCGCTTAAGTGTTTACATGGCCACATTCAGCTGCGTTCTCCAGGAGAAACCTGGATGTATTAAACCGCTTTCTCGCAATCCCTTAAACGGCGTAACGAAAATGACATTCTCGTTTACATGATGTTTCAGAATGCCACTTTCTGCAAAAACCCTGAAATAAAGCGTTTTCTTAAGTGCATGTAAACGTGGCCATGAAAATATGCTTTTGGCAGCCTAGCTTAGAACTAAAATTATTTATCTTGCAAAAGTAACAAAAATAACCTTAAAATATCCTTAAAATGTATTAAAATGGGCAAAATTATTAGCATCGTGAAATTTAACATTTTAAAAATGCATAAACAACAGCACAAGTGTGATTAACTAGCCAAGCACATGGAAAGAAAAAGTGGGGCTAATCTTGTATAGTTCATTTGCGACAAAATACTATCAAATTCTAATTGGATGAAAGGACAACAAAAAAATATGGGAAGCATTTTCTCCTCCCTTTCAAAAGTTAATAAGCCTATTTATTTTGTCATGCTATGCACCCTTATATGGTTGCATTATATTATTTGCATTTAGCATAGTTTGTTTACCCTCTGTCTATGAGCCTTCTTAGAAGGGACCTGCAACCAATTTTTTGGTTGCAACTAACAAGTAGAGAACTGCTGTTTTAAGCAACACTCAATACAAAAAAAATATTTTTAATGTGGGGTTAGGGATACCAGCTATAGTATTAGAAAAAATAGATCCATGCTCATAAGTCTCATATCTGGCTGAGTTTGAAAGACTGCAAACGTAGGCTGAGAAAGGGCTTTTACTATCAGCCATCTGCATGGATTGAAGAGACTAATTATTTATTATATATTATCTTTGTTTGCCCTTCTTTGTTCTCATCATTTTTACAATGCATCTATTTTTTAAGAGACCAAGTGTGCAATAGCATTAATAAAAAAGCAGCTTGGCACATTTGATGCCTGTTCACGGCCAACGTTTCTGTGCCCTTGCACCCTTGGAACAAATACCCACTTGTACAGGACACAAGTGCCAGTGTAGTTGCTTTCTACCACTGTTATTGTCTTTCCCTGCCACTGTGCTGCAAAAAAATCCACTTGTTTTCCAGTAGAAATATCAAACATGATACATTTATTTGAGAAGCAAAATGATGCAGATATTATGTCTTGTTTTCAAAGAAATTAGCACAATTTAGTGAGGTTTACATTTAAAACAAGAAAAAAAAAAAAAACAACGGGGTAAGATTCCTCTGAAAACAAGACTTAATATCTTATGAAATTTTGATTCTCAAGATAATGTATCTTATTTAAGGATGTTTAACTATTTCTTTTGGAGAATCAATATTTTTGTCGTAAGAAAATTCTTTTTCAGAGTGCTTTTTTCCATTTTAATTTTTTTTATTTTTAAGATGACGTGCTCAGTGACCATATCCAGGACATCGTAGCTGTCACAGCACCTCAATGCAACCCAAGTGTTAACGTTACCACTGCTGGAGTTAGTGAGGCTAAAAAACATTAGCTCCAACACTGGGTCACTGACGTGGCATGATGCCCTTCTGAGGGGTGGCAGGTCAGGTGGAAGGAGAACGAGGTTTGGTAACAATCACCCAGCAACGGGTGCCAGCTCAGAACTCATGCAGAGCTTAACACACCTTGCCCCCTCTCGCTCCTCAGGGGTTTTCTTGTATACCTGTCAATGAAGATTTGGTCCTGTCCCCTGCCATCTCAGGTCTAGTTTCATACTCAACTACTGCTGCCCCCGGGGGACATCAGCACTTGTCTGTGCACTACAGCATCATACGGTACATACTACTAGACAAAGGCCAAAGCTTAACCAGATCAGGCAGTGGCTTTCAGAATTGTAAGAGGCCTGGCTGTTTTGAGCACAGGTTGCATTAACATTTTCTGTCACCGAATTTTAAAAACATGGATAATTGATAGATTTGAATGGATAACATCAACACAAAAAAATTTAAGAAGTTACTTTTACAAGTAACTGTCCCTAACCGTACACATTAATAAATACATCAAAAGGTGCTGTCACACAAGGCATGGACACTGCAACGGAGAGAGTATATGATCTCATGCTTGATGGCTATTAAGTTTAATAAATAATAATTAACAAATAATATTATACTCAATTTTACTGCTTACAATATGTGTATTCTTTGCATTGAGCAAAGAGGTCAGTGTGTGATATTTCGATCTTCTACTGCTACTCTCGTCATGCCAACTTGCTGGTAAGAGTTCACCAATCTTGAACTTTGCAAAATGTATTTGCATTAGCTTGTGTTTACGGTCTATCACGTTCGGATGCATTTGAATAGTTCAGTAGTTCGTATGTTAATGTAATCTTGTGTTGAATCCGTTAACATATTTCACTTGCTGTCCGTATACTGGAGGGCTCGGAGCTCGAGGCACCCCCCTCCCCCCCACATTACTTATTTAGATAATGAATCACATCACACACCAATGATGGCAGAGCTGCCATGCAAGGCGCTAGCCTGCCATTAGGAGAAATTTGGGGTTCAGTGTTTTGCCCAAGGACACTTTGGCATGAGGTGTCGTGTGGGCCGGGAATTAAACCGCCAACCCTGTGATTAGTGGTCAACACGCTCTACCACTTGAGCTGCAGTCGCCCCGAATGTACAGTATACCCGTATGTTCGGGGGAGTGGCATGCAAATTCCACTCGCCAAATCCTATTGGCCTTTTCTCAAAGATCAGAGGTGTTTGGGGTTCCAAAGAGCGACCCCTAGTGTCACTACATTGACACAACGTCAAGTAAGTGACAGATAGGGAACTGTATATACTATATGTGTGTGTGTGTGTGTGTGTGTGTGTGTGTGTATATATTTTAGATGAGAAAATGATGGATAAAAATGGATCTGTCACAGTGACAGATGATGATTATTTGTAGTGCAACCCCTGGTTCTGAAACGTTCATGAAGGAGAACTTTCATAAGCTTTAAAAATTGCCAAGATCTACATTACGCACATACTCTAAAAAGCAGTCTCAGAAAAACACGAGGTAAATTTGCTTGTGAAGCAAAAAGTATTTTCCAGCTGACAGAGGGGAAAATACACTATTTAAATCTCTGAGAGAAAAAGAACAGATAGGACAAACGGACGCAACCAAATGTCAGAGTGAAATATTACATCAATTAGCAAAGCTTGTAATAGAAGTTGAAATGGTAAAGTCCGAGTACAAGAGTGGCTCCAAAGAGGGACGATAAATGCTGTGGTTTTTTAAGTGCTGACGAAATCGACAGTTTAATGGCAAGGCGAGACAGAGTCATAGAATGTTCTTGGCAACTAGTGCAAATGGTGTCTAGCAAACCATGTCTTGTCTTCAAAAATAACTTGTCTAGATTAGTTCACGAGTCCTACAAGTCCGTTTGTGATGGGATGTGTTAAAGTAGATTTATATCACTCAGAATTACAGAGAATAGAGTTCATTCACACATACTCAGGATGATTCTAAAGTGCTTTTCTGTACAAGCAGGCAAGTGACCCTGTCGACCCTTGGCTTGGGAGCTGTTATGGGGCCCTATTTGAAGATGTGTACATCCTATCTGTTTTCACTATCCTTCCTCTTTTGAGCTCAAGATGAGTGTGGTACAGCACATAAAAAAAACAACAAGTGCGAGAAAAGCAGGATGGAATGAGAGTGGCTGGCAACTCGGTGTAATGAAGTCGAGAGAGTAGGTTTACTCAACTCGCTCGGAATGTCCTTTCAATGTTCTTTATAATTAGATTAAATAAGCTGCCTCAAAAAAGGAATTTTAATTCTTTAACTTTAGGGATATTTTGCTATGCATTAAAAGAAGCATTCCACTGTATTATCTTGAATAATGAAGAACGAAGAGAAAAAGCTCTATGAGAGTGGGCCCCATCCCCCTATCAATTTGAGTGACAAGAGGCGAAGGAAATGAAAATAATGAAAGATTTCCTTGAATGGAAAACAAGGGTCGAGAGAGACAGGCGTCTTAATGTTCCTTTATGCCACACAACACATGCATGTTTGCATCAACAATATAATGAAGAGATGATCCACACTCCAATAGTAAACTGTTAATGTTTTTATTCCATGACTTTTAAAGGGGAAAGAGATGTTTCGGCACACAGGCCTTCCTCAATGTGTAAAAAACAAAAATGTACACATTGGTGTGTGTGTGTTTATGAATATGCATTAAGTGGGCATGTAGTGTGACTGTAATGCAATCAGCGTAGCCAGCAGTGAGAGGGGCTTTGTATTTGGGCACAGCACCATGCGCACATACTCAGGCAGGGGACTGTAGACAATGCCTCCTTACCTCTTTTAGACAGGGCTATACCTTATACTCATGGGAACCTACTACACATATCCCAAAACATAAGAAATATGCAAACAATATTCTCTTTTAGTGGGTTGCTTTCTCGAGAGAAATACAATTTTCCTACCTCTTTGCTGAAAACACCAGCTTAGGCTAACATGAACTTCCATGCTGGTCCATGTTGGTTTGTGCTGTCAGGTTTATCTGTGTAGTATTTTTCACAGTGCAGAATATTAACTTTGATTTCAAAACCTAGAGAGCATTCTACTTAGACAGCAGTTTAAGGCATCATCGGCATGCTTCTATTAACTTCTAGCAGACACTTTTATGCAAAGTGACTTTGTATTATATAGTATTTTTATTAGTCTCTGCATTCTGGGAATCAAACCTGTGACCGTTTCCAAGTGTCATGCTCTACCAGTTGAACTATAGAAAATCTTTTGACACGAATGCTGTTCCAAAAGTTAGGTAGCAAATTTTTGTTACATGTATCTTTCACAAAAAACATGTGGTGAACACAATCCCAGAATGTATTGCGCTGATGAAGAAAACAAATGAATCGAAGATGGTGGAAAATTATTCATTATTCAAAATGAAAAAAGTGTCAATAAAAATAGTTCAATCGAATTAGCAATTTAATTATTTTTCCAATAAGTGTGTGTGTGTGCTTTGCAATCACGTTGTTAGCTTAGCAACATGCTAATGGCAAAGTCTAGTAATTTCAGCTGGGCGGCTTATTCAAAAAAGCAAACTCTAAAACATTTAAGTGGAGCTGCATCACTCAGGTGTTCAATACAAAACTCATCAGAAACAAAGTTTGCAATAAGGCCTTTGATGCCACTCTGAATGGAAGCATTAGGATATACAGTGAGATGATGAAGCCTCCCAGGCCTGATGCTGTTTGTGTCAACTTGCACGGTGAAGAGCAGATGAGAGATGGAAACTGTCAAAGGCTGACACAGGCAGTGTGTTGTTCGGCAGGTTTGGGGAGGGGGGCTGCTCCAGGGTTTACGCTCTTTCTGCTGTGACAGGATTTTTGTTTGGAGAAAGTTTTTGATCTGGCAGCTCTTTGGACGCTACACAAGCACCGGCTGATGAGACATCCTGTGAAATGGAGATGAGCGAATGTATGCCCCTCACTCTGTTGTTGCTGGTCTTTAAAACACACTCTGTCTGAACAATGGAAACATGTATATAAGCCTCTATGGCAGGAGCTTTGTGCCAGTGAGAAAAAAATTCTCAAATATGCAATAATGCACTGTACGCGGCACAGGCCATGTGACTCAAAATCTGAAGTAAAACCAGTCCACTAAAGTAATCATGCTTTGTGATGACTGCTTTAGTAGACAACTGTACACAATGAGTAGGAAAGAACAGGAGTAGAACTTGATCCATGTTATCCATTCAGAAGGTGGTATGGCTTATTTGTTAAAGATCTGGGCTGATAAACCAAAGGTTATAGGTTCAAATCCCAGATATGATAAGCTACCATTGTTGTGCACTTGAGCGAGACACTTAACTGCAGTTTGCTTTAGTTTTATCTGCACTGTTTTTTAATCGCTTAAGCGGCACATTTTAAGATGCAGCCAAATGTTAAACAAACAAACTTTTTAAAACGTGTCTTAATACATCTGCTTTCTGTTTAATTAATTATGCTGCGTGTAGCTTTTTTTTTTTTAAACAAGCGTTCTGTCAGAGCTAACTATAACTAACTTTAGTTAAGAAATAATTAGCTAAATAAATAGTAATAACCATTACTGCCCTACTTGGAAGCACAGTATTATCAATTCACACTAGAGATTTTTGCGAGGTGGTCTCTTAGAATCATGTTACTATACCTGCAAAATTATTTTTATATAGCTTGTTGTAGGTTATGCTGAAACACCAGAGGCAACAAGACAACAATTACGTTTATTCAATTTCTGACAAGTCACGGCAGATTATCAGTTCATAAACACCAAATTTTTTACCTTTTCCTCAAACAATGCTATCTTATGACATCAAAACACTTTTACTATACCGCATGACTTCTAAGGCGAAACATTTCAACATTTGCATAACACAACTAACTAGATTTACAAGCTTGCATGAGTGTATTTGCACATGCGATGCAAACAAACCAGAGTACAAGTTCTAGAGAGCATATAAGCCATCATGTGACCCAAAGGTGTCATAGAAGAACCATAAAATGACGTGTTTGCTTCAGCAATCACATTTGTTTTTAATCTTACATTTGCTTTTAAGACAATGTAGGTTAGGTTTAGAGGTTAGGTTAGAGAGGGTGATTGTGTTGATATAAAACCACATCTACTTTTCATCTAACATTTGCCTTCAATTATTTTGTTGATTTAAAACTTGACACAGCATTACCTTGTCTGCTTGAACTCACTTTTCACTCAACAAAATGGAGATTTCACCTCTGAACTGCTGCGATTTGTGTTATAAACCACATTATAAAATTTGGCAAAAATGTTGGCAGTGTCACATATTTTTCATCAGATTAGGAAAGCCATCTTTCAACCAAGGCACCACACACAGTTTTAAAAAGAGGTTTCTGGGGTTCAGTTCAGTTCATGAACTGCAGTATGGTTTGCCGCTAATGTAAATGGAATTCAGAAGTGAATTGCAATTCTATATTATGTACATTTTGCAGACATATCAGCATCTGGTGGAACTCATGTTGATTATGAAAGCATTTTGCATTCATACTGTGGTTTGGAATTGCATAGAGTGTGAAATTGGCAGGGGGAAGTTGGCTAAACATACTAAGTATGAAAGTGACATTAAAAAAACAGGTCACAATTAAAACTGACAGCAAAGTTGTGAAATAGATAAACAGCAGTCTGGAGGGCTTAACAAGGTAAGAAAAATTGGCATTTGGTAGAGGACTCCCTGGTCTGTCAGGCTCTGGACAAACTCCACACAGCCCAGATAAAGGCAGCTGGATGCCCAGGCTGAGACCCAGAGATCTCTCTCCAGCCTCATCCTCTTTCCAACACAGCACTAGAGAGACCAGATGGACTCCAGTGAGAGAAATCAGCCCTTCATCTGCTTTGGATGCAACTAGAAAAAAACTCTGTCATAAACAGCGCCCTGTTGGAGAACCACCCATCACAGAATCCATCAGTCTATCCAAACTCTGGCTCAATTTCACTAGGACACTAAGGACATGCATTTTCTATAAAGTTTCACATAAAATGTTATGAATTTATTTGGTGTGACATACTTACCACATTTTATGAGGCAGACAAAGTAGGGAGAGAAATAACTTGAGTATGAGCCACTCTGGAATCAGTATGAGTATTGAAAGTATGAGCATGGGGGGGGGGGGGGGTCACGACAGACAGCTAAAGGCATGAACATCATGAGATTGTGAGTACATTCAATTCTGAAGCTGCATTTCACAAATCAAACCACTATAAAAGCAAGAGTAACTTTGACATTCCTTTAACACACACACACAAATGCAGTTGTAGTACCAAAAGCAAAGGTAAACAAACTCTATCCTGTGCTGAGGGACATTGGGACTTTGAGTCTTTGGGAAATAAACAGAGAAATCTAAAACATGAGTTGAGTCCACACCACAAAACGAGACCCTACACAAAAGCACCATAGGCAACCCCCACGACACCATCCCACACCTTCCAAAACACACCCTTCCTGTGAAGCCTTCTGAGACAGACAGCTGTGAGATGCACTTATTTCAGTCTACATGTCAGTTTAATGAGCACATAAGCACTTATATTTGATCCCTCTCACCAGTAGCGGTTTTAGGCACGGGCGAACCGGGCATTCGCCCGGGGCGGCATTTTTTCATGTCACATGGGGCAGTTTAAAAAAAAAAAAAAAAAAAAAAAAAATCCTCTGCGCCGCGAAGCGGTTTTCTACATAGAGGTTTTCTATTATCTATCATTTCACTGTGTGGGGAATTGGCAAATTGGCGCCCCTGCGTGCTGAGAAGGTGCCGTGTGTGAGAAGGGGAAAGGGGAGGGGGGCGCAGCAGGCAGGGGATAGTTCACCTCTGGGTGACTGACTGGGGGGGGGGTCCACTGTATAACAGAGCAATAGTCTAATGAAATTAGTGGGCTAAAGTCAGTCACACTCGACTTTCTTCCAAATAACGCACATTTTATTCATAATATTATAAATACAGGCCTATAGTTCCTGCACATTTTTGTTTTTCTGTGTGAAATGGCTAATAAAAATAAGTAATACAAAACGATTATGTGGTCACCTCACCAAGGTGAATTGGTTTAGTCTTGACTTCTGGCCGTGACTCGTAACGTGAGTGACAGTGTTGGGGGGCGGGGGATGGGAAATCTGTTGATTGTCGAGTGCCAAATAAACAGGGATGGATAGGAAAAGGTCAAAGCCATCAGGTGCACAATTTAGAAAAAAAAGAAAAGAAGAGGAGGAGAAACGAGCAAAAGATAAAGGTATGCAACTATGTTCTCTCTGTGATATGATTACGGTATCCATGTTGTCATGAATGAAGGGCTAATGTTAATTGTTGGTAACTCTTACGTTTGTTAGCCTATTTGCTATGATGCTTGCTATGCTTATACAACAATAATTCGGTTTTAAGTCAACAAACACGAGATCTAATTTCACCATAATATTGTGCTTTGCAACCAAACTGTTACAAGTTCAGTTATTATTTATTTCCATCAGTTGGGTTACGTTAGGCCCTGTAATTAGCCAACTGAATTTTTTTTAAATATGTAGGTAGTTTCAAAGAGACGACATTTGCTATTTATTTACTACTTATTTGCTACATGACACATGCCATGAATATGAAGGAGGTTTTTATGCATGTTTATGACAACTGTCATTAAGTGTCACTCGCTCAATTATGACATTTTTAATGCAAATATGACATTATTTGTTTGAGATGCCTTTGTTGACAACTTGACATTACCAAGACATCATAACCTGTCATAAATGTCATAAAAAAAACATGACATAGCAGATTAATTATTAAACTTAAGAAACTACTTAGCTTTATGAGTTAACATTACATTAAACTGCCATGTTGGTTTTGACATTGGCTGCCATGAAGCCATTATAACTGTGTCATGAATACTTTTCTGACCACTTTTTTTCCCAGTAGTACAAATTGAATGTCATTAAGTGTTAATACTCTGTCAAGTTGTTTTATAACAGTGTCAAGTATGACATTTTAATGACAAATTCAATGTGTACCACTGTAGTTGAGTGTAAAAATATTCATGACACAGTTATAATAGCCTCATGACAGCCAATGTCAAAACCAACAACATGACAGTTTATTGTAAAGTTAACCCATAAAGCTAAGTGGTTTCTTAAGTTTGATAATTAATCTGCATGTTTATGACAATTTATGTTGTCTTGGTAATGTCAAGAAGTTTTCATGTTTATGTCAGAAATGAACTCAGGGGCATGAGAGCCCAGACATGGGGACTGAAGAATGTGTGCGGGAAGGACCAGCCTGCCACATCACAAACTTATTCAGGCATGAATCGTAAGATTCTAGGAATGTGTACGGAAAGGACCAGCCTGCCGTACACAGACCATCTTAAACTTGAGATCAGAAATGAACTCAGGGGCATGGGAGCCCAGACATAGGGCCTGAAGAATGTGTGCGGAAAGGACCAGCCTGCTGCATCACAAACTTGTTCAGGCATAAAAAGAGTTTAGCCCATAAAGTCTGAGACTGTGCGCGGAAAGGAACTAGCCTGCCGCAACACAAACCCAACTAAAACTCCTACCCCCTAAGGGCCCGGGGTAGCTTGAACACCTAGATCATGAGAACACAGGAATGTGTGCAGAGAGGGCCAGCCTGCTGCATCACAAACTTGTAGAGGCATGGGGTTGAGATGTTGACTCGAGGACGTAAGAGCCTGGAGTAGCGTGAACTATAGACTACTATAGAACTTGATGAATGTGTGCGGAAAGGACCAGCCTGCCGCATCACAAACTTGCTGCAGAGGGACACCTCTAGCCAAGGCTTTAGAGGAAGCGACACCTCTGGTGGAGTGAGCCCTGATACCTACTGGCGAAGCTTGACTGCGCGCCTCGTAGGACAGGGCAATAGCATCCCTCACCCAATGTGACGTAGTTGGTTTGGTGGTGGCCGCCCCTTTGTTGCGGCCCCCAAAACAGACAAACAACTGCCCTGACTTACGCCACTGGCTAGTGCGGTGGACATAAGTCTGAAGGGCACAGACAGGACAGAGTCGGTGAAGTCTTTCTTGCTCCGGCGTTAAAAACGGTGGGGAGCATAAGGCTTCCAGAGTGACAGGGGGCCTCAACCACATGGCTCCACGAATGAAGCGAGCAGAGGATGTCTCCCTACAGGCACCCCATCGATCAGGGCATGGCAAGCCAAAATGGCGGCCACATAGACCCTGAGAGTGGCGGGGCATATGCCTGCTGACAGTTTTCCTTGCAGAAAACCCAGAACTGAAACAATTTGGCAGTTAACTGGATCTGCATCATGTGAACTGCACCACTTTTCAAAGACACCCCACTTATTGGCGTAAATTCTTCTAGTGGAAGGGGACTTGCACTAAGAATGGTTTCAATAACCTCAGGCGACAGCCCTGTGTTCCTCAGTTGGTACCCTTCAGGGGCCAAACATGAAGATTCCACAGTTCGGGACGGGGATGAAGTATCATCCCCTGTGCCTGAGACAGAAGATCCTGCCTGATCGGAATCGCCCAAGGCGAGCCGTCGAGGAGGAGCATCAGTTCTGAGAACCAAGTCCTGTTCGGCCAATAAGGCGCTATCAGCAAGAGGCAAGACCCTTGTTGGCGAACTCTGGCTAAGACCCCCGGGAGCAGAGAAACCGGGGGAAATGCATACAGGTGCATTCTGGGCCATGTATGTGCCATTGCTTCCAGACCCGGGGGGGGCTGGGTGACTCAGAGAGAAGTAGAGGGGACATTGCGCAGTCTCTTGAGAGGCGAAGAGGTCCACTTCTGCACTGTAAAATTCCTCCCAGATTTATTCCACTACCTCAGGGTGGAGTTTCCACTCCCCGCACCAAGACATGGCAGCCTCAGGAGGAGGTATTTCAGGGCCAGAAATACAGCCATCAACCCGAGACAGTGACTGTGACAACCGAGCTGACGACCCTCCTATCCCCTTAAGCTGGACGACCACTTAAGGCCGCTACCCCGCCCGTCAGGGAGGCGTCTGTCATTAGCAACCTGCGACAACAAGACACACCTAGTGTGGGACCCAAGGCAGAAAACCGGGGTCTGAACCACGTAGAAAGGGAACGAAGCCTGAGGCGTGTAACCCTTATTAGCCTAGGGGTTTTGGCCCTTGGAAGAAAAACCCCTGGCTTTGAGCCACAACAACAACGGTCTCATGAGCAGAAGGTCCAGAGGGATCACAGAGGACGTGGTCGCCCTGAGACCTGGAAATCGTTGATACTGATTAACAGTGCAACCTTGGCCTAGCCTGACTTTGCTCAGGGTGATCTGAATGGAGTCAATCCTAGCGGGAGACAGTTGTGCCCGCATTGTGATTGAACTCCATACGATGCCCCGATAGACAGTGTTCTGGGTGGGAGAGAAGACGCTTTTCTTGGCGTTGAGCCTCAACCCCAGTGAAACCGAAGCTAAGACGATGTCCCTGTGCTGAACTGCCAGTTCCTGGAACTGCGCTAGGATCAGCCAGTCGTCTAGACAATTCAGAATGCAGATGCCCCGGAGTCACAAGGAGCCAGCGCTACATCATGCATTGTGAATGTGTGGGTAAAAAGGGCTAGGCCGAATGAAAGAACCTGACACTGGAAGACTTCGCCCCCGGAAGCGAACCTCAAGAACTTTCCATGTTGTGGCAGAACTTCAAAATGAAGTATAGAAGTGCATCACAAGATCGATGGTGACCAGCCAAACGAGTTGTAGGGCTTGAGACACGACCGTCTTGATAAGCATCATCTAGGACTTGAACACCCATGGGCAGTTCAAGCTTTAAGATCTAAGCCAGACGCCACCTCTCACCCTCCATGGGAAACAGGAAGTATTTTGTGTAATAACCCAACTCTCTCTCTGGAAGGGGAACACATACCATGGCCCCTTTAACCAGGAGATGTGTTTTTTTTTTTGTTTTTTTTTGCTATTCATAGCAGACATAAAAAGAAATCCGGTTTACGGTAGTGAGACCACGCCGTTGAAACACGGAAAGGCGGCGAGCACTTCCTGTTGAGGGGGTGTTGAGTGTTCCGTGTCCTGGACTTAAGGCAGGAAGCAACGGTACACCCAACTTTCTGACGGAAAACTCTGTCACCCGAAACACCAAGGGTGGCGGGAGTGAAGGGTTTTCTTGAGGGTATCGGGAGGGCCGAAGTGAATAAAACACGCGCCCCTTCCCGAAGGGGGACTACCCCCAAAAGGTTGGGTACATCAGGGTTTCTTCCTTTTTGGAAATTATAGCCCTGAGGTCTTGCTTAGGGGGCTGCTGAGGACGACGAGCCTGTCCCCTGTCGTGCTCCCCCTCGCAGAGACTCGCCACGCTCTGTTTTTGAGCTTCCCTCCTAACAGCCTCGCGGCGAGACCGGGTGGCCGACGGCCCCGCCCCCTGAGTGCGGCGAGGAAAAAACTGCCCAAAGGCTTCCTCGTGGCTTTTTGCCTCCTGAAATCTGGAGATAACCGAGTTCATGGCATCTCCAAGCGTTTCACCCGCACTCAGGTCTTTTAGCAGATCAGCCTGGTAAGCCTGTAACACAGCCATGGTGTGCAGCGCTGCACCAGCCTGACCTGCTGCTTGATAAGCCCTTCCCACTAGCATGGAGGTAGTTCTGCATGGCTTAGAGGTGAGGGCGGGGCTTTTTAATGATGACCCCGAACCCAGCGAGAGATAGCCCGCAAGCGTCTCTTCAACCGGCGGCAACATTGAATAACCTTTTGCGTCAGCGCCCACGATAGTCGAGTATAACGACGTCGAGGGCACGTGAACGCGCGAGGTATAAGGTTTTCTCCATGAACGAGCGAGCTCGTCGTGGAGATCAAAGAACGGAAGGGACTGATAAGGCGTTCCCTTCCCTCGGCCACCAGACAGAAATCTATCCTCTAATTTGGAGTGTTTGGGGGTTTCTTGGTCGCGTGGCCAGTCTCATTAAAGCCTGGCCACTGCACGAGTGATCACGTCGAGCAACTCCTCAGAAGATTTAAAATCGCGTTTGGAATGCTCTGACGCGGATAGCTCACACTCTGAACCAAAAAATATATGCTGCGTCCCAATTCGCCTACTTATACTACGACCTAAAAGTATGTACTCTTTTTTTGAAGAAAAGGTACATACTTTTGAGTGTGTAGCAAAAGAGTATGCACGTTCTGGGACATACTACGAAGACGTCATGCAATGGAAGAGAACGTGGTTGCCTAGTTACGCACACCGCGACAGTTAAACAAACATTCTACATTCCATTCATTCTTATATGTCCAATATAATTAGTGGTGCATCACAAAGGCAAGGCATCACTATTGTTATTGCACATGCGTATTTTCTTTACTATTCCCACCTTTTTTTCTTCATCTATTTTTCCACAATTTGTTTGCAATGTGTTCTACCAAATTGAGGAGTGAAGCAGGGCGTCGTCGTAGATCTACCAGATGCAGGTCTTTAGTGAGGCGGCTGGTGCTGACGTTCATGTGCAATAATGTGTGTAACAATGAAAGCTACGAGTTAAGATATGTAAAGTATATAGTATAAAAATTGTTTAACGTATTTTATACTTAATTTTATACATATGTATATTACACACATATACCCCTATAAAAATGAACCATGTTTTTACTATAGTAAAAGTGTAGTAACCATGTTTATTTTTTTGTTGGACTGATTATCATTTGTACAGCCCCAGTATTACTAAAATAAACAAGTTACCATGGTTAAACTATGGTTAGTGTAGCAAAAGGTGTTTATTTTCATAAGTGTATCAAGTAAAGTATAAATCTAGGACAGAAACATCAAAAGAATAAATACATAAAAAAGACAGGACACTTGCATGATACTGTACTAGAGCCTTTTTATTTATTTATTATTTATTTATACAAATGTCAATGACCGCTACTTACTCAAAACCTTTGATAGCCGCGTTTCTCTTCCCTGTGAAAAGGGCGTTGTTGGCAATGCGCCAGTTAATGAGGCGCTCAGTGTCTTCGTCGGACCCTACAAGATAAACACGGTACTTTTTTTGCACAACACAAATCCATTAATATTATGAGACAATAAAATATAACTTTAATTAGCGCTAAACGTTTAAGTTCTTACACTTAAAAACTGAGGGCGCATCTCCGCTGTCGCAGCCGGCCGCCATGTTTGCATCATCTCAAAGCTCCTCCCTCCCGCACGCAATGGGTTGTGGGCAATATTAGCCGTTAGAGTGTGCATCGATCTGCACTTCGGATTCTGACCGGAAATAGTAGACCATCCGGGTATCTTTGGAACACTCATTTCAACATACTACGATTTGGGACGTACTAATTCTATTTTCGAATACTATTTAGGACGGATAGTATGCGAATTGGGACGCAGGGATAATGTTCTCCGCGTGAACCGAAGAAGCGCCGGAGCGCGCTTCGAGATCGCGTGAAGAACCGGCTGGATCTGGGGAGAGAGCGAGCGAAAGGGAAGAACCCGTCTCTCGCTCCTCAGCCAGATCCATGCGAGAGCCCCACGAATGAAGCGTGGGTGCTGGCTCACGAAAGTAAGCGAGGCGAGCGCGCAGCACTCTGACCGAAAGTAGGTCACAATGCGCGCACCCGCCTTGCCCCAACGCGAGAGCAGCGTGCTCTTCCCCCAAACAAACAAAGCAAAACTCATGCGTGTCCTTCATGCGTGTCCTACACGCAACGTTTGCCTTTGTTCTCTGACATATGTCACCTCTCTCTCTCTCTCTCTCTCTCTCTCTCTCTCTCTCTCTCTCTCTCTATATATCTTCTTTTTTTCTTTTTAAAAAGAACCGAGAAAGAAGGAAATTTCTGCGCACTGCCTAACAGTTTCTAACTCCTAACAAAGGGAAGAAAGAGGTTTTAGCATGTTTGTGAGACACACAGTCATAGTATGCTCTGAAGAAAAATCATCTGACGACACTCTGGTGACGCCTCTATTTATAGCCTAGTCACAGGTGCATCCAATGATCTCACCAGCGGAGGCTATAAATTCCAGTAAATTTTCATTGACGTGTTACACACATATTCAAAGCTGTTCACAATAAGATTGTTCCCCATAGCGCTTAGCAAAGCGCAGCATCATAGTGAAGCTTTTTGTAAAGGGAACAAAACAAGCAAGCACATTATTTATACCATGATCAATGGAAACATGTAAATGCTTCACACGGCAAACCCCCCAAAGTTCAAGCCAAATCTACACCCTTGACTCAAGAACCGATTGAATTATTCTTTGAAGGAATCAACTCAAATGAGTAATTAATTCATAAATTGAGCATTACTAGTTCTGATTCTAAACAGGCGACAGAAATACAGGACACATGGCATGATTGCTAAAATATTGTCAGGGAAAATGTTTCTTCATACAATCTTCATACAGAGGATTCAACACATCTTTACAACACATCTTCAAATGGCAAGTTAAAATAAGTACAAATGAGACCTTCGGTGAAGGGTAATATTTTCATTGACTAGTGCCTTAATATAGTGACTGTTCCTAACAGCTAAAGCTATTGTATGGTTTAAAAAACTGAGCATACGTCATAATAGGCTGCTTTGGTGCCTATATGGTGCTTTTTGTTCCCTTTTTGAAGCTTAATAGCCCCTGATCACTGTCTGCTTCACTGGTCAGAAAAGAGCAGCATGAAAATTGTTCAAAACATCTTCTGTTGTGCTTCACAGAAGAAGAAAAACTGTATGGGTTTGAAACAACATGAATAAGTGATGACAGAACTTTCATTTTTGGGTGAACTATTCTTTTAATGATCTAACAGATCTTTTGTTAACTATAAGATGTCCACACTTCAGCACACATCTGCCTTCAGAGGAGATTGAGTTATTATCAAAGCAATCTGGGGATAAAAGAGTTTGGACATGGGAGGCGTTACCTTCCCCAGTTTAAAAGTTCAACTGTATAAAATGTAGTCCTGGGAACTTCCACCTCATGCTACAGTGGGTGCAGTTGCAAAGTTCCTGACCAACTTAATCCTGTGTCAGTGAACAGGAGGGTTTCAAAGATCAGCCAAGGTTGAGAAGACATGTCACACGTCAGTCATACCAAATTTATGACTAAGAACAGAATGAGGGACAGTACAAACAAGGGTAAGAAAATAAACAAGGCAAAGGGCTAAAATGACACATACTCTGACAAGAGATGCAACAATATGACATTTTTTGTCCAATACGATACTTATTTTAACAAAATACTGTAGGCCAAAACCAATATTTTGCCAATTGCCTTATTTTGTCATGAGATCACAGTTTTAAATGTTCTAAGAGGTACAAAAGCTATTTTATTATTCTAACAATAACTATGTTCTATTGAACACGAATTGGATCTGTTGAACACATGACAGTCCAGTTAAAAAGATGAAAAAAGTAAAAAATATATATACTGTATATATGATAACATGATGATTGTGTGTGTGGGGGGGGGGGGGGGTGTCATGGTAGATCATTGCAAAATAAATGGATGAAAACATTTGACATGCTTTGCTTTTTCGGATTTTATTTTGGCAGGTATTTCTTTATATTACACTTTCATATCAGCCTTTTCATGCTTATGAATGATATGCTGATGGTTTTCATTTGGTAAAAAATTGGCTTATATACATTTTCAAGGCTGATACATTGGTGCATCCCTAAAAAAATATCACTATTTAGGCAAAACTGCCCAAAGCTCAATCCTCAATCCTACACTTGATACTGTATATAGTATATTTCAGCATTTTCTATTCTAGGCCTGTCTATTTATGAGCACCTCTCAGGTATCCATTTTAGAGGTGAGTGTGTTGAATGTGTAATTTAAAAAAGAATTATACCAGCCCTGAAAACAATGAATGTGAAGAAATCACTCCCAACAACCATAGAACTTACAAAAAAGTGATTACATTAAAATTTACTGTGATTGTAGACAGCAGAAAGGGTGGTGTTGTGTTTTATATGTATTATTTTTTTCTCATTAAAATTTTCTTCTAATTTCCTTTGATATGTACAGAACTTTGCATCAAAATCTGTTGTTTTTAAATGTGCTATATAAATAAATATTGACTTGACATCTTGTGTATTTGTAATTTAGATTTCAGAGTTGACAGCCACAATTGTTCTGATTATATCACAATTCCAGTGGGCAAATTAATAAAACATTATTTAATTTATTTATCACATTTGAAGTTATGAGAAAAATAGAGGTTGAAAATAACATTCTTTTGGCTGCTTGGCTCTCTCTCATGCCCACTTGCTGTCTTTTTGCCACCAAGCTTGCTCAGCCTGCCACCAATTCCTATAGTCCATTACAAAGTGAGGCATTTGCTAACTGTATAAGATGACACAGTCTTTTATGTGGGCCCTCAGAGGCCAGGTGGTATCTGTGGATTTGCCAACTAGCATCTTTCTGTGTGTCTCTGTCATGGCTCCCCCAGCATAAAACACACCAGGCAAAAACATCAAAGGAGCCCCTCGCACTCACTTGGAGCAGAACTTCAAAGGTTGGACTTGTTACTCACTGCAAATATGTGTGTTCAGATAAAGCTCACCCAAGATAACAGCCCCAAAGACACTGTGGCAATTTCATACCCCATTCAGGGACCATTGCACCACCAGAAAACTGACTACTGTATAGTAATTAAAAGTGAGTGCTGGGGACAAAGGAGGAATCATTTAAAACATACAGATTTCTTAGAGTTGCATATTGCACCAGCAGAACTTCTTAGAGTTACTGCTAAATGCTCCTGGAGAACTTTTTATTTACAGAATTCCTTGGTTCTATGTGAGCCAAAGGCACTATTCACAGCTTGTATTAACATCAGATGAACCGAGCAGGAGACCGTAACCACCATAGAGACTGAGGGAAGACACTTTGCCCCCAATTTTCAGAATAGTCAATTCTTAAACTTCATAATCATGAATATTTGGTTGGACTACTAAATACGATCACAAGTGGTCACAAGTGACGCATTTGAGATGCATGTTTTTGCAGGTGTAAATGGAAATCGGTTTCAGCTGACCACTTTTCATTGGATCATCCAATATGAATATTAATACCAGGAGTAAACATGACCAAAACCATATAAAATCTGCTTCCTTTTGAAGAAAGTCTATTTTGAGAAAAAACACACTGACATTAGTGCCATTTGTCAGGCCCCCCCGTGTGTCGACTTTTCTCTTTGTTTTGTCCTGGTTACATAGAAGTGTGAAGATATATTTTGAGGAGAGAATAAGTGAAGCAGATATTTCTGTCTCCACCATGCAAGCATTCCTTTCCTCTCCATGATCCCAGAAAAAACAACAGACGTGCAATGCACAACACAATTTTCACATCTACATCAGTGCACACAGCAGGGACAAATACAGGCACACGCTGCTTAAAAAGGGCAGTGTTTTTAACCCCTCAGGGTGTGTGTGTGTTTTTGTGGAGTGTGTCATGAGTGGGAGGAGTCTGGGGTAGAACACCCATACACATGATTACACATATGTGCATCATGTCACATACAAACAACACATTTACATAGTGTGTGTTTAGTGGGGGAGAACTGTCGTCCTCCTTACTGTGGTGGGTTTACAGTCTACCACCTCATTACTAGAAAACAAACTTTAAATACAGTCAGTATCAGCTCATCACACTGCACTCCACGATTGACATCCCATTCCATGTCATTTTTAGCTCTTTTGTCACCTTTTTTAAAATACTCAAATTTCATTCTCAAACCAGTCACACAAATGGAAGATGTGTGAGAGAATAGAGGTGAGATCTCCCCAAACTCTACCTTTCTTTGCTTCGTTACAACCAACAAGGACAATTTTCAAAATTTTCTCACATTACAAATGATAACCATAATGCTACATTTGATTGGTGTTCGTGCAAAACTTGCAGCTATTAGTGTAGATTTAGGTAGATTGTTTACTTAGGGTGACCATATTCTGGCTTTTCCAAAAAGAGGACACCTTTTTTGGAGGGGGGGAATAATAGGGTTCAAAACAGTGTTACTATGTATGCAAACTTTAATATAGTGAAAAAGACACTCTATTAGCCTAACATAAATATATATAAATAAATAAAAACTTACAACATTCTTTTAAATGTCCATGTACTACTAGCCATATTTGATGCCATGAGTGTACCTACTAATACTATTTCATATGTCATACATTCTGCTTCCCACGGATCTCGTCCTGGACGAAAGCATGGGAATTTTTTGTGCAAATCTTCTGTAAATTCACACTTTAGTTTGGGCATTGTTTCCACTCAGCTGTCATTTGCTGCTATTGTCAAGCAACTGTTTGATGCCAAATACAACTGCGCTTTGTGCATTCACGAAGAGATTGACAGGCAGGAATTTGGCCAATAGTTGCTGAAAGCCTCTTATTAATCGACCAATTGGTGTGCGAGAAGGCAGGATTTACAAAGAGGGGTTAAAGCAAAGCAAATATGCGAGAGCACACACAATGAAGTATTAGACCAGATGCACATCATAATGCAACTAAAGCAGAATCCCGGACATTTTCGCATATTTAGAAATCCCGGCTGGACGCTTTTTTAAAGGTCTGAAAAAGAGGAAGCATTGTCACCCTATTTATACTTTCAGTAAATTTGAAATGTCCTGACCAACATTTGGGCAGTTTTACTAAATAGAATATACTAGAACTTTACACAATATATTTATTTAAATTTTAATGACTATCAAGGTTTTGTAGTGAAAAATTATTCTGCCTCTTCTAAAGCTGTACATAACAGACATAACTTTTGTCAGCGCTGCCAATCCCATTCATTTGTAATTATTGTGTAAAGATTTTTAAAAACATTTTCTGGAGATTACACGTCCAGACTTCCATTTGTTTATTAGATCCTACCCTTGAAATTAATCAATTTAAATAAGCATACTCTTCGTGTACAAAAAACAAAAAAAAAACATTCTGGGTTTTGCATCAGGCCCAAATAATGGAGGATTTCGCTTCAGCCAGTAAATGCCTTTTTTTCTCTCTCTCCCCTTTTCTCCCCAATTTGGAATGCCCAATTCCCAATGCACTACAAGTCCTCGTGGTGGCGTAGTGACTCAATCTGGGTGGCAGAGGACCATAAATCCCTTGCGTCTTATCATGTTGAGGTTGTTGAGCGTGCCACCATGGAGACATGCGTGTGGAGCCTTCACGCTTTTCTCTGCGGCATCCATGCAAAACTCATCATACACCCCACCCAGAGTGAGAACCACACATTATATATTTTATATTCATTATATATTATAACCTCCATGAGGAGGTTACCCCATGTGACTCTACCCTCCCTAGCAACTGGGCCAATTTGGTTGCTTAGGAGACCTGGCTGGAGTCACTCAACACGCCCTGGATTTAAACTCTCGATTCCAGCGGTGGTAGTCAGCATCAATACTCGATGATCTACCAAGGCCCCTAAATTCTTACGGAAAAAAATCTCTGAATATGAATGACTGTCAGGTATGCCAGTGTAACTGCACAGACAACTGATTGCCATCCCAAATTAAGAATATTAGTGGTATATCAGAATATCAGAAGGGCTGCATGATGTATTGAATTTCATGATATATCGCAAATTAACTTTTGGTATCATTCTAATACATTATTTCAAGTTTATAAAGATGCAGAGAGCAGAAAATACTAGGCAAGATTCTGGAGAGTGAAGACATGCACTTACTGAGGACTTTAATAAGAACACCAGTACACCTACTTATTCATGTATATAACCAATATGAGAAAAGAATATGTGGAAGCTGGAAAGCAGAAAGTGTGGAAAATGTGCTGTCAATACAACATTTTTTCCATAATTAGTTTATCTTGGTCACTTGTTAATTTAGCCAACCATTTGTTTAGATTTCCATTTATTTATACTGGACACTGGATGATAACCGCTAAACAACAGTACTCATAATATAACTCAAACATGTTCTGTTTGCATTCAAGTCATAATTTAAGTTTTAGAGATCATATTGATTTTATCTTGACTTTATTTACATATTTTTGCTTGTGGTAATCCAAAAGTAATGGGGGGGGGTACTCTTGTAACAGTCCCCCCCAAAACCACTACAATTTAAAAAGGAGAGGGAAAAGGCCAACGCAGAGCGGCAGTGAGAGAGAGAGGAGCGAGAGAGAAAAATAAAAACTTACTCGCCGGTTCTCCGATACGCTGTAGCATGTTCCTCGGCCACTCCTCCACTCTCTACCGAATGGCAGCCGCACCCCTCTGGATGGATCTGAGGAAGCTCTCCAGCCCCTGGCGGATGAAACGCCCTGCCGCGTTTTCGGGGACTCGGAAGGGGTCTCCCCCGCCCCAGGCAGTGGTTTCCTCGCTCCAGGCGGTCGACTCGGAGCCCCTCCCCGCTCGCTGTCGGCGGTCTTTTACCCCGCCGTGTTTCTGCGTCTAGAAGGGGTCTCCTCGATCTAGGCGGTCGGCCAGGAGCCCCTTCTCCCCTCGCGGTTGGCGGTTGTTGATCCGCTTTCAGGCGGCTGGGCTCCTCGTCCCCGGGCAAATGGCTGCGGCTGCTTCATTGGGGTGGATGGTAGTGGCAAGAACTCTGCTACGGCGTATCCCTCTTCCTTCCCGGGCTTCGGCACCAATGTAAAGAAGTTCGCGCTCACGGGCAAGGAAGAGGCGAGAGACCGGCTTAAACGTACAAATAAAGGTTTAATGTAAAACTCAAAAGACAAACACATAAGATGACGGATATGTCCGTAAGGATCTCTCTCTGCCGCACCGCCCTCTGCGATCGGCCTTTATCCCTCTCGGTGGCTTGATTAGCCTAATACGGGACCGGGCATGTTGAGTTACGACCCGGCCCCACCCTCCACCGTGCCACAAAAATATAATCAGAGCAGATGCAATGAATTATATCTTTGTTAGCATTACACTATATCTGAAAGTATATACCTCAGATTCAAAAATACTGCAAATTGTAATTCTACCATGTATTGCAGTTAGTGTGTATAGGTAATTGTAATTTGCACTATTTATTAACCCATGTACATCAATAAAAATAAGTTACTCAGAGGTCCTTAGAGGACAAAAATATCAACATCATAAAACTGACATAATAATATTATAGATTAATATTATGTTCCACACTAAATGAGTTAATTTTTTTTAACCAACATCAGTCCTTATTACTACCAAATATTCATTCACTTTCAGGATTTTAACTATTTAAATGTCAGTTTGTTTATATAAAGCCATTGTTGTTTTTTATGGAAAAAAAATACAATAAAATCATACATATATTTTCAAATATTTAATGCTAAGGGGATTTTTTTTGTTGTTGTTTGGGATAATCGCAGTCTGGGATTTGTCAATGATTAGCAACAACACTGATTTTGATGCATTTTTTGCTCTTTTGCAGTGTCAAATAAAAAAATAAAATAAAACTCACACTCAGGATCTTGAGATTGTCCATAAAAATATTATATATTAATATTATTTTCGACTTTCACTGACTGTTGTTCATTTTTTAAACAACATCAGTCTGGAGCATAACTACCAAATATTCAGGATTTTAACCCTTTAAATGCCAGTTTGTTTACATAATTCCACTGTTGTTTTTTACACACACACACACACACACACACACACACACACACACACACACACACACACACACACAAATCTCTCAATACACATACAAAAAAAAACACACTGACATCCATACCAACACACCCACACAATTGTAGCTGCATCATTTATTCAATTGGCCTGCAGTGCTCTATAATACAGCAAACAGAAAATAGGAGAAAAGCATGAATTTGCTCCATAGGCTAAACATTACAAAAATTGTGCCATCTGGTGGATTTTGAAATTTTGAAGCCAAGGCTCCAGAATGAAAGCATAATGTCATAGAATTCATAATTTTATGGCACTATTTTGTGTCCACAGTGTATTATAGATGTATTGTTGGAACAGAGGTTAAAATATTAAAAAATCCCCCACAAAGACACACCTCAGGCAAAATTTAGGCTGTTGGCATTAACAGCAAATATGAGTGAAAAAACAAAAATGAAAAAGACCAAAATGTCCCAAAGGTCGCACAAGGGTTAACTTCAGACTGTATTGCATTCAATAGGTAGATCCCATGTTATCATAATCACCATCGTTATTATTGTCATAATTAAATGCTGGAGATTGTCTTTCCTATGCTTGCTAATGATTCATAGTCAATCATCACCAGCTAACAGTTTATGGCTGATTTCTATTTTTATGTTTAAGGAGAATTTTAAAGGGGAAAAAATATTTTGATTCCAAAAAGAAAACAAAATCTAGTTTTATAATAGATCAAAACAGATTTAAACTTTTAGTCTGTCTTTTCGATTACTTATTCCTAATTACAATAAGTGTTAAACATGTTACATTTTCAAGAATGTCTCCCTCACCCACACATTTGAACTGTTTTCAACAATAATTTATCAATATCAGACACATTCTTCATTGTTCTTTCTTACCTAAGAACTTAAAACACGTTTTATTTAATCTGGTATTTATGTGAACAATTTGGATTTGTTAATAATGATCAGGGATGCAAAATCATGAGAGGTGAAAAAGGAGAGAAAGTCTCCTGGGTATTTTTCAGATAATTTTTGTACTGTTTTGGTATTTGAAAGTTGTTTTTCTTAAATGGTTAAGGTTTAAATACCATATACCTGGGGGAGGTGTAATTGTTCAGCTCGAATACTGAACGGCACAACATACAGTACATCCTGGCTAATATAGTACATTTCGCAAATTCAACCATTTCTATGCCGCACCAGCAATGATGTGCAAATCGTGTCAGTATTATCAGCTGTTCCCGCCATTGATGAGGGCCACGAATTTCTTTGAGCATTAAGGCTAACACATTTTAACACATTTTATTATTAACTAATTTTAGCTAACCTAGCTAATGTGATTTCTGAGTGGCTCTCATTACATTCAAATTCTCAGGTCCTTGGATAATGAGAGCGTTTTCACAGCTGAAGGCATACATTCCACTGAACTTTAATGTTGTTTCGATGTTCTCATTTAAAGAGTGAATAATGTCGAAATTTCCTTTTTTCCTTTTAAAAAGAAAATAATGCATGTTCTTCTATGGCTATAGCGATGAAGCAGCTGTTTGCCTCGAGAGCATGAGTACTGATGTGAAACAGGTATTGTTTGAGCATAGGACAGTAGGAGGCGCTTCTGACTCAAGTGAGTCATGAGAGAGAGACCGAAGAGAACGTGCATCTAAACCATCTCTCACTCTAAACAAACAGCTGTCTGTATTTAGGGCTGCAACTAACGATTATTTTTATAATCAACAAATCTAACGATTGTTAGAATGATTATTCGGGCAATTATTGCAACGATTAATCATTAGCTCTTAACCGACTATTCAGCTTGTGCCCCGACTTAAAAGGTTGTATTAAACGTGCTTACTCACATTAAAGAGGACAAAATCATATAAAAATATTTCTAAATGTCATTCACTGATGTGGCATGGGGGGGCGTGGTCATGTGTCGGTCTGCTGGAGAGAGAGCAAGTAGAGGTAACTGCAGGCTGGAGCAATGGGGCGTGCCATAAGGTTGGAAAGGAATGGGGCGTGCCATGAGGAATGGGGCGTGCCGTAAGGTCTTTACAATTGGACGCGAAAGCTTCCTGATCCAGCCAACAAATAATTATACAACACCAAATACATTTCTTTCACTGTAAAAATAGCAATAATGATATTAAGAATACATTCAAAAGTACGTTACCTTCGAAACCTTCTGTATGGCGCGGGTTACATGACGTCATCACCACCGCGACTTTTTTTTAGCATCAATCATTAAAAAACATTCATACTGTTTGTGATAAATGCACTTTTTGTAACACATCACTTGAAGATATTGAACATTTATTTTTGTATTGCCCTTTTTGTATTTCTTTTTGGACTGACTTTGAAATAGATATGACAAACAAATTTGTTTTAATTTAGAACCTCATGACATTTTTCTTTGTTTCCAAAACCCATATTTTTCTGAAAAACAAAATTATATAATTAAATTATTTTGGCGAAATTTTATATTCATAAGACAAAAATAACTCAAAAGAAACCGTCCTATATTACCTTTTATAACACTGATCTCACAGTATACTTTGAAACCCTTTCAAACATGAGATCACAAAACAAAAAGTTTTTGAAAATATCTATAACTGCCTTGACATTATAAACTTTTATTTTTGTATTTATTTATATTATGTTCATTTTATACTTCAGTTGTTATTGTTATTCTCTGGTTTACACATTTTGAGCTGTATTTACAATGCCTTGTATTCATCTTGTTTTTTTATTGCATTATACTTGAAATGTCTGTACTTGAACTAAATAATAAAATAAAATCATTAAAAAATAAATTAAATTATTATTTTAAAGATAAAAATGTCTCCTGACACTATTAAAGCCATACTCACCATATAATTAAAAAATGACGTAAAAACGGTTTAATAAAAACTCATTTGACCAATGAGAAACCTCTTGCCACGCCCCTACCTCTTGCCACACCCCTACCTCTTGCCACGCCCATTACTCCAAGCTGCAGCTACCCCTGTCTCAGAGAGAGAGCGGTAAGGCTTGTCACCTGGTGTATAATTATTTCTAACGCCTGTGTCTCGTTATAGTGATACGGAGAGAGACATTTAAGGAACGCCAAGCGCCGAGACTGTTCCAGAACTCAAGACAGAAGGAGTGTGTTTGTTCCCCTTTGTTTATGGGCTCATGTATACGACGAGTGCCATCCTATGTATGTATAAGTGTGAAATTAAAAGTTACAAACCTCAATCCTGCTTCGCTGTCTCCTGACTCCTCCATTGCTTTAACAAACCTGTCTACAACTGAATTAAAGGGGGGAAACTTCTTGGATTTTTATTGTTTAATTAATTAAAAATGTCACTGCAAAAAATCCTATTGTTCTCAAGTGTTTTTGTCTTTTCCATTTAAAATTGTCTAAAATCCTTAAAACAAGATACATTTACTTTGAGAAGCAACATATCAGATATTTAGGCTTTAAGAGAATGTTTCTGAAATATAAGTGTATTTTGATGAGTGTATTTTTTTATTTGTTCATACTTCTGCCAGTGCAGTAAAGAAAAAATATACTCATATTCAAGATATTTGCTCTAAAAGCAAGCTTAAATATATTTGATGTTGCTTCTCAGGTATCTTGTTTTAAGGATTGTTCTATATTTAAAAATATTTAAATATCAAAATAAATAAACAAATATTTTCAAAATTCTCGGATCTTTTTTTTTCTTTTGTAGTATAGCTGCTAAAATAAATGTACATAAGGAGTTGTAGATATTTATACTGGAAAACAAACCAAAATCCTTTTTCACCTTTTTGTTCACTTGATTTCGATCCATCTTTAACTCACAAAAAACAAACTCTTTCTTATTTATAGATCTGCATATCGCCAATTTTCTTCACCATAAGATACACAATGTCATATTATAATTCACTATGTTATGAGCAGGGATGTAGTGGAGGCTAAAC
Source organism: Moxostoma hubbsi (assembly GCA_032164185.1). NCBI lineage: Eukaryota > Metazoa > Chordata > Actinopteri > Cypriniformes > Catostomidae > Moxostoma > Moxostoma hubbsi. The sequence goes on along the minus strand of JAVLUX010000014.1, from coordinate 9,812,510 downwards.
GCACGTAAACGCCGTTTACGCACCTCCTAAAATTCGGAAATAGCGTTTACCCACCTCCAAAGTACGTTTACCCACCTCCAAAGTGCGTTTATCCACCACCTCTAAATTGCGTTTATCCTCCTCTAAATAGCCTATAGTTCCTAAGCCATTTTAAATTAAGCTTATGCCGTTTTAGTTTTATATTGTTCATTATTAGTTTCATATTGTTCATTATTAGTTTCATAGGTTGTTAAACCCAAGACGAAGTCTTTCATATTGCGCTGCATTACTGTCTGTTGACCAATCTCTTGCGTAGCCAGCAAGCAGCAGACTGCATCAAGATTCATCAGTCACTAGCCCAAAGTATACATAAGACATGATTTTTGAACACTTCATTGAGTTTTGTTTTGTAGAATAAATATTTGTAAAAGATTTTCGTTTTGTATAAATTGTATCTTAATTTTGATCAATATTTTATCAACCAACTGCCTGTAGGTCCGCATCGTCAACTTCATCTTTGCAGCGACACAGAAAGCACCAGTTTATTAATAAACAATTAAATGTCTCCTTGCTATTTTTGACACATTAATAATTACTTTCGGCTGTTCTTTGTGGCAAGCTTTATGCGTGCGGGCGTGCGCTTGAGTGCGGCTCTATTAGGCTACGTTAACGCTCATCCATCCTGTATAGCCTATTTAAGTAATTAAATTAATATAGGGGCGATTTGTCCACTAATGGCTAAAATGAACAACTAGTCGATTAGAAAAAAAACTTTAGTCGGAGGCAGGCAGCCTTTATTCTACATATTTTCGAACCAGCAGGTCATTCTGGGTTGAGCGAGCGACCCTGAGCGTAATGAGCGAGCAGAGCGGAATATTCAGAAATGCGCTCTCCGCGCATGCTCTGATCGGAACAAACCAAGCATGACAAATTCAAACTTTATTTCATTTTCTCCGTTGCTTGAACACTCACTACATTATCATATTATAATGGCACCAGATTCATCCTTCTGTCGTTAATCTGCACCTGCTACATTAGCAATTGGAAAAAAACTGTAATCGACTATTTTGATAATCGATTAAGACAAAAGTAAAAAATTCTTTGATTCCAGCTTGTTAAATGTGAGTTGTGGACAAAATGAGACATTTGAGGACGTCATCCTCCTGGGCTTTTGGGAAAAACTGATCCACATTTTTCATGACTTATTATAGACCAAACAACTAATCGATTAATCAAGAAAATATTCAACAGATTAATTGACTATGAAAATAATCCCAAATCCCTAATCAGTACAAGTGCATTGCATTGGAAGCCCTGGATATAAGCCTCCCTCTCTATCTCTCTTAAATATTTTAGTTCTCTCTGTTTTGTCATTTAGTAAACTTTATAGATTTCAACCATATTATTCCTCCTTGAGTCTCTTTAACAAGAACTTAAATGAATGTATGAATTGAATAGTGATTGTGTGACCTATGATGAGGGAACAACCAGTGATACCCTTGGAAGTACCATCAAATGATAGCCTATAGCGATGTCATCAGGATACACATACACCGGTAGGCAGTGGCCCACCTTACCGGGTGACCACGTCGTGGTCCACCAGAATTTATAGTTTACCCACCTCTTTTTTTACCACTACACCTCTGGTTATGAGCAATCACTGTAAACAAAATCCAGTGATGAGCTTCTCTGCGCGAGACAGTGTATCAGCCGGGAGAAGTTTGAAACTCTCTCCTGCTGTTTTTCACGCGACTCATATAAGCGGCTCTGACCGCACAGACAAATGCCAGTTTCGGAGTTTGTGCTTATTTATACAGCCCACTTGCTTATTATTTGAACTTTAATAAAGGATGCATTAAATACAGTATATAATGGCACACTGTTTCCTTTTAAAATGCTCTGACAGGCAAGTTTTGCTCAAGCTGAACACCAGGTACAGCTCCGCTTTATTTCACGACGCCACAGATTCTGTATTTACTTATTTAGCATTTTTGTATTATAATACTCTGCGGTCTACATCACCTTAATCTGTTTGGAAAGTGTGGAGTGCATGTGGACTGTGAGCTGTTCTTTCTTCCTCTCCACAATCAAGTGCGAGCCAGCGGAAGTGCTGCTCTCCCGCGTCATCATTAGCGTTTCAAAATATCTCATGATGTGGTGTTAAATGAAATCAGACGACAATTCAAAAATGAAAATTTTTGTCAACAAATTTTTATTTATGTTGTCAATAATGCTGACTAATCATTTAAGCCCTAGTCTGTATCACTTTATGTCATGAACATTCTCTATTTCTTTTGTCAGAAATTAAAACTTTGTAATTTGATTAGGATGGTTTTTATGTAACGGTATTTACTGGATTACTGTTACCTAATTTTTATATCCTGATTACCTAACGTCATTACAAGTAATCTGTTACTCCACAAGCCTGTGTATATCTTACACATTAATCTGAGGTTTATCGCACCGCATATTGCTATTACATAATCCAACAAGTTTTTTGCATATCACGTATTTCCTCCATATCGTGCAGCACTAGCAGTACATTCTAAACTGTTTTGATCTTCAGAAATAAAAAAACAGGATAATATTTAATATGGTGGGCAATGAAACAAGAAATAAGACTTGTTATGTGAGTATATCATGTTATTTTGCCTATATATATATTACCAGACAGAATATCATCCTCTTTGCAATATGCCCCAACTAACTTTCAAACCAAACCTATGCCCTTGCTTGCAACCATGATTCTAGGGTGTTTTGGGTGGTTGTCAGGGCATTGCTCACACAAAGTGAGTCAGTGAATGTGAAGAAAGGTACAAGACTAAAAAGACAAACAGGAGAAACATGGAAAAAAAGTATATTATATTGTAAAATGGGGCACATTTATACCGTCATACATGTAAAACATACAATATGCTGACACCTGTGGCCACATAATAATTTTATTTTAATGTGCCAATGATCTTTGATTACATTTGTTGGCAGCATTAACAGCCTACAGGCTAATGATCTGTATTACTTGGCAGAAGAATTGTTTATTGAGATTATAATGAATAATAGGCTAACAGTGATTATTTATTGAGCACTGTTGTCTTTTATTATTTTTCTGCTTTATTAAAGCATTATGATTCTCAAGGTCATGCACTGTGGTATGCATTGAGGATAATCATGTAAAATCACTGTAATGCATAGCTTCTCGTGGCCTATTGCTTTATTTTACCACTGCTAAGTTTGTGTGGAAAAAAAGGAACTGAGACTGAAAGAGCAACAGATATGGAAATGACCCCACAGCTCTTAAAGAGACGTATGTTTCAGATTTCCCCTACAGGAAGAGTGACCCACTAAATCCCTGACACCCACTGCTCTCCATCCCCCCAGACGCTTGGAGCTAGAGGTCATTGACGAGTAGCCTCCAAACAGACAGTGGGCATGTGGAGAGTGTCCAGCCAGTATTTCCAGATTCTGCACCCATGGCTAAGGACTATACAGCCATTTGGGCCACAACTCGTCACCTGCCTCCAGCACAAATGTACGGCTGATGCTTCTAACAGGCTTGCAAAGTAAAGACAAAAAAATAAAGAAGAAGACCAACTACTGTAAGTCTGACATTTGAAGAGTTAGTTCAACCAAAATTTAAAACTCTGTTATCCTTTCTTTCTTCCATGTAACAAAAAAGGAGACAATAGGCAGAATGTTAGGGACTGACAGCCACACTCCAGTGGCATGAACATTTGAAATGAGGAGGCAGATTGCCATCTCAGGTTCAGGTTTATTTATTTATTCATCAAATGTTTTAATTTTTTTATTCATATAAAAAATTGTTATATTTACAAAGCATTCAGGTTAAACCCATACAGAACTTGTATATATCACAATGTATTAAATAAAAAGTAGGCCTATATAAAAATAAATTATGATATAGTCACATACTCGCACATACACCAATCAGCCACAACATTAAAACCACCTACCTAATATTGTGTAGTTCCCCCTTGTGCCACCAAAACAGCGCCAACTCGCTGAGATGCTATTCTTCTCGCCACAATAGTAGAGCTTACAGTAGACTTTGTCAGTTCAAACCAGTCTGGCCATTCTCTGTTGACCTCTCTCATAAACAAGGCATTTCCGTCCAAAGAACTGCACTTCACTGGATGTTTTTTTTTTTTTTTTTGCCACCATTCTGAGTAAATTCTAGAGACTGTTGTGTTAAAATCCCAGGAGATCAGCAGTTACAGAAATACTCAAACCAGCCCACACAGCAGCATGACACGTTGAGAGATAGATCTGTGGCTCGACGAAGCTCAGTAAAAACTTCGTCGAGCACGGTACCCGCCTTCAGCAGGTCAGCCTGGTACGACTGTAACACTGCCATTGTGTGCAGAGCAGCACCAGCCTGACCCAATGCTTGATAAGCCCTCCCCACTAAGATGGAGGTAAATCTGCAAGGCTTTTTGGGGAGAGAGGGTTTTTTAAGTGACGATGCCAAACCCGGCAAGAGATAACCTGCAAGTGTCTCTTCGACCGGCGGCATCATGGAATACCCCCGTGTCTCAGCACCCACGATAGTCGAATACATTGACGTCGAGGGTATGTGGACACGGGAAGTATAAGGCTTCCTCCATGAGCGAGAGAGCTCATCATGGAGGTCATTAAAGAAGGGAAGGGACTCATGAGGTGTTCCCTTTCCCCAGCCACCAGACAGAAATCTATCCTCCAACTTGGAGTGTTGGGGGTTTGGAGGTCTCTTGTTGGCGTGGCCAGTCTAACTGAAGCCTGGCCACTGCACGAGTAACGACGTCGAGCAATTCCTCCTCTGATTTTATTATCATGGACGGAATGCTCAGAGGTGGGTAGAGATTCATCCCCCTCATGAACCAAAGAGTCACCGGAGCGCGCTTCGAGGTCACGGGAAGAACCAGCTGGGTCTGGGGAGAGAGAGAGCGGGCGAAAGGAACGAACCGGTCTCTCGCTCCTCAGCCAGATCCATGCGAGAGCCCCATGAATGAAGTGTGGGCACGAAGCATTTTGCCCAAAAGCAGATCGCAATGCTCGCACCCGCCCCCGCCCGAACGCGAGAGGAGCATGCTCTTCCCCCAAACAAACGAAACAAAACTGATGCATGTCCCTCTCGGACATAGAGCAGCGGCAGGAATATAACAAAACAAAAAATTATTGTACTCTTACACATATAAAAAGTAAATCCAGAGAAACTAATAATTTTGCAGTCGTCTCTTAATTTTTTCCAGAGCTGTATATGTATGTGTGACGAGGAGGATGGCTGGTGGTGAATCGGCTGATCAGCGGGAGAGCGAGATAAAGGACAGCCGGAGAAGAGAGGGAGTCACACGCGGCCATGTTGCATGTGTGGCTGTGTTTGTTTGTTTGTTTTAAGTTGATTTTTATCATTAAACATTACGTTGACTGTTTAGCTGGTACCCGCCTCCTCCTTGCCCAACCTTTACATGTTACAGTGGTGCTGAAACCCGGAAGGGAGGAGGGATGTGCTGTTGCAGAGTCCTCGCCGCTGCCATCCACCAGGGGAGCAGCCACGTGCGTTTACCTGGGGACGGAGGGGCCGCTGCCATCCGCCGAGAGCCAGAGGAACCAAGGATATCTGCCAAGAAGGGGAGGAGCACTCCGTCTGCCAGGGCAAGAGTGAACTGGCATCCGCCAGAGGGGGGGAGGAGTGGTTGAGGACCGGGCGACAGCGTGTCTGGGACTGGCGAGCAAGTTCTTCTCTCTCTCTCTCTCTGTGTCTCCGCTCGTCCTTTCCCTCTCCCCACGCCTCCCCTCGTCTCTCCCCCAGGAGGCGGGTTGAACCACCGGCTGACAGAATGGCCAGAAGGGCAGCATCTCCCCTCCAGAGATGGGGGGGGTTTAGTCAGACCAGTGGTGCCCCGGCCTGAATTGGGCGAGGAGGAGGGCATTGCCGGGTCATGATGGAACACAGCCAGCACTGAATTGGCCGATCAGACGCAAGTTCTAGAGAGAGAGATGAAGATGCACAAGGCCACGTTGCATGTGTGTCTGTTATGTTGAGTTTTATCATTAAACTTTAAGTTGACTGTTTAGCTGGTTCCAACCTCTTCCTTCCCCAACCTTTATCTGTTACAGAAGGTATATCTTTAGGTTTTCTAGTTGTTTAGCTTAAATATTACTTTGATACAACTTACCATTATTTGTTAAATCTTTTGGTGTGACATCATTTTAAGGAAGTTGAATGATCTCATACATTTATTGATAACTAACAAAGGTTTTCCAGCTAAGTTGACTTAAAACGACTTTAAGTTGAATTTGCTTAAGATGCTACATATATATTTTAAGTAAACACAAATGGAAAAACACCAGTGCCTCAGTCACCATTCACTTTCATTGTTTAAAAAAAAAAAAGATGCAATGAAAGTGAATGGTGACTGAGGCATTTCTTAACATACTGCCTATCATGTCCTTTTGTGTTCCAAGAAGATAGAAAATGATATAGGTTTGGAACAACAATAAATGATGACAGAATTTAATTTATTGGTGACCTAACTCTTCTAACTAAAAGGTTTGTACTATAAAACATAAACATCAATGACGATATAAAGTGTGTCACGTTTCCCTGGCGTGCACTGACTGCATGAAACAAGACCCCAGTGATGAAGTACCGAAGAGGAGAATCCCTGATAGCTGTAATGAATGCAGTCTCATTTGAACATTGTATTACTAATGACAAGCACTCGACTAATACTAAAGCACAAGCAAATGGTGAAAACTGTGCTTTTCAATTACTAATGTATGGAGTGTAAGATAAAAAGGCCTTTAATGGAAGGCATAAATCCCAGCGAGAACCAGAGGCAACAGGTTCAGAAATCCCTTCACTGTTTGGACTGGTAAAGTGTGATCAGACTGCAGTGAGGAACAAGTAATGCAACATTTTCAGTTTCTTTCAGAAAAACATCAGAATCATGCTGTATGAGTACTCATAAACTGATGACATAGGCACATTGGAAGAATTTCCGACATGATTGCAGATTAAAACTGTATGTTGATATATCAATTCATCAATATGTGCAACCAGGGTCCAAAACTAACTCACCAAGCACCAAATGTGAATACAAATTGGCTTCGGCGAGTGAATAAAATTTAGCTACATGCCAACTGGCCAATAACTTCATTAGTTTTGGCAAAAAAGTATGAAACAATAGTCAGGATCCAGTTCAGGTTGCAGTCAGGATGAGAGGCTTAAACATTGCAAATTCAAAGCGTTTTCAACAACACACAGAGTCCAAACATTTAAACCATTGTTTTCCATGAATGCCTCCGCAATGCATCCTGCTACGACTTCGGACACTTGTCACAATTATGCCAATCACATAGTTTTCCATTATGTTAGATTATATTTGTCCCAAATTGTTATCAAGAAACATACTGACTTAAGTGTAGGCTAGAAGATACATTGTGTGTAGGTAATTTTCAAAAACGATTAGCAATGTTAATGATTAATCAGAAATAGATTAATTGTCATAAATAATTTGGTTGATAAAACTTATCTATTGTTGATTCATTAATTTCAGAATATATTGAGTATTATTCCAGCAGACGTTGATAAGGCTATCTAGACAGTCATCCGCTGCTAGAGGGCGCTTGAGCACTGCATGTCACATCTTGTCTGCATCACAAAAGAAGACAGACAGATGAAGACGAAGCAGGCTCAATGCAATCAGTGTTGCAGCGTTTCTCTATAAATGAACATTGTTTTCTGCATACACCATGATAGTGTTAAAGTGCAACATGACAACAAGCACAGTTGATCCGCTGGTCTCCTTGTTTCATCCCAACCTACAATTACATAAGAGAGGGCACAATCAGCTGACATCTCATCATCACCAAAGAAGCGTTATGTTATGTGCTATGTTTACGCAGTATGTTATGATTTGACTTAATTTCAAATAAAAAACAAAATCCAAAGCTCTGAAATATCCCATGACCCACAACGTGACGTTTTAATGAACTCATATGTCTTTTGTATACAAATTATTAACAGTAATTCATACTAAACATAGCCTAAATTTATTTAAATACACTGAACTAAGAATATTTTAAGAGGAAAATGCCAATACTTGCATATCTTAAGTGAATTGATTTAAATTTTATTTAAACATAACATACATGCACATATTTGGAGTCCTCCGTGTGTGTTTTGCAGTGCTGATTAATTGATCAATTGATTCCAAGACAATCGATTATGAAACATCTGAAAAGTGACATTCCTAGTAGTTTGACAGATTGTTGCTAAGAAACCTGCTTGTAAAGTCACAAAGTTTTAAGGGTTTAAAGAAGCCATCTATTTAGCCATTTCACAATTTAGCCCATAGCATGACCAGTATGATCTGTACAAGAGGTCATAAGAATCTCCTATGAAGCTCATATGAGGACAGAACCCTCCCTGATGTACCAAGAGTGGGAGAAAGAGGGTTAAAACTTCACACAGTCTGCTCATTAAGGGAACCTTCTGTTTAACTGAGTTTCCTCTGCCTGTTCATAAATCAACAAACACTCTGCAAGCTGCAGCTAAAGCCTTAATACCCAGTGTGGCAAACAGGCATCTTAAATAGCCTGTAAGACTCACACAAAGCAGACCCCTGTAGTCACCTCCATTAATCTTTAAAATCACATCTGCTCACTACAAAATTTGTGCACACAGGATCCTCTGACAATTAGCCAATCGAATCGAAACTGAACTATGTTGGTCTTCGTTGCTTTATCTTAACCACTGAGCTTTAGCGCACTGGAATGGGTTGTTTAAGATCATAAATACTACATGAGATCAAGACCTTTATTAATTCATTGGTTCTGCCAAGGTGCTGGACTGTAAAATGATATAACATCAGCATCATATAGAGAAATTAAGCACCCGAAACTAGAATTAGGAACAGACTTTACTTTCATTTCGGTTGTGTGATATTTGCCTGTGGATGTGGAAATGCCTTGTGGACATGATGCCCTGATTTCTGAAAGAGCATTTGATTTGTTTCAGCATTAGTCATGAGGACTGACATGGCTCTGGGCAACAAAATGCAACTTTAGTGTTTCCCATCACATATGCAATCTGGCTCCACAGGACATGCTGGAGAATAGGCACATAAAATGTCAGCATGCTGACCAGGCAGGCATAATGTTCTTCATAGGGGCAGAAGTTCCTGTCTGGGCTGGGCAGATTTTATGAACTGATGGGAATGGGATGCTGTCGTTAGCACTTCATTTCAGAGAGATGATTGAAGAAACATCTGTTTTGAGAGGGAAACAGAGACTTACCCTCTCCCAAAGTGCCTTTAAAGTTTTATGCTGTGTGGTTTAGTAAAAGAGCATGAAAGCCCCCAACGCCACTCAAGGAGCAAAAATATGATCAGCCAAATCAGACTGAGAATCAGGCATCACATATAATACTGAGAGAACGAGGGCTAAGACAGACACTGTCGCTAGACAGTGAAATGAACTGAAAATTTTATGACGAGTGAAGAAACAATAAAAAAGAACAAATGAAGATCTGCAGGAAAGGTTAGTGTAGACTCAGAAAAATGCAACATTTTATCATCATTTTCTCACCCTCTACATGACTTTTTGGATATTTTGGAGAATGTTCACACTGCACTGTTTAAAGTGGGTGACTAAATGAGGATAGCAATTTCATTTTTGGGTAAACTGTTTCTTTAATGTTTCTTGAAAATAGTTCACCCAAAAATGAAAATTCTCTCATTTTTACTCTTACCCTCATGCCATCCAAGATGTGTATGACTTTCTTTCTTCTGATGAACGCAAACAACAATCTTTAGAAGAATATCTCAGGTCTGAAGGTCCATTCAATGTGAATGGTGATCAGACCTTTGAATCTCAAAAAAGAGATAAAGTCAGCATATAAGTAATCGATACTCCAGTGGTTTAATCAATGTCTTCTGGAGCGACACAATCATGATTTCAAGTTCGATTACAGTTCCTAGTCCTTGATGCATGCACAGAGTGCTAGATGGTGCTATAGGAAGAATAATCGAGCTTGAAATTATGATCGTCAAGGAGACTGCAGTCAAAATAACTGTGAAAAAGGAGTTATATTTTGGTCTGATCTCACCCAAAACAAACTGGATCGCTTTAGAAGACCACCAGAGTCTGAATGATAATGCTTATGCTGACTTTATCTGCTTTTTGGAGCTTCAAACTCCTGATCACAATTCACATGCATTGTATGGACCTACAGACCTGAGACCTGAAATCTTTGTGTTCAGCAGAAGAAAAAAGTAAAAACACATCTTAGATGGCATGAGAGAGACATTTTTGAGAGAATTTTCAGTTTTGGTTGAACTAACCCTTTAAGCAATCATCTTCAGAAACCCATTTATTGCAGAATTGCCCATTTTTTTCCCCACAGTGTAGGTGCAATTTAAATTGTCTCATTGAGTGCAGGAATACACAAACACTTTTTGAGCCTCCTCAAAAATCAAATGTCACATGGATCGCATGTATGACCAGGCCCTGCAGTCATACACACACACACACACACACACACACACACACACACACACACATACATACATACATACATACATACATACATACATACATACATACATACATATATATACTGAGCAACTGGAGGCTGAGTCTCTCTTATTTATTGTACAAAATGTGTTTCAGAGCAAAATGCCACGATGTTCTTTAAAAGAGGGCTGTGGGGTTAACTGATCTCCATTAAGTTTTCATTTGACAGGAATATCAGAGGTAAAATTACCCAAACCTGGCTTCCCACACAGTGAAGATGGTTCCAGCTCAACATCATTGCCCTGCTGAACCTCAGAGCATGAATTGTGGCGGAACAGAGTAAGGTACTCACCCATAGCTTTAAGAAGAATGTGAAGACAAGCCACTTCCCCTTACTCTGTTTAAGAGCTGTGCCAATATACAATATATCAATATTAGGAATGTCAATGAATATTCTATGATTATTTGTCGTTAATAATTTGTTCAATTAAGCTTATCGGTCATCGATTAATCAATTTCGGCACAAATGCTATCCTGATGCATCACAATATAATGAATTGCATTGTGAAGAATATCATATCGTGGGGCGGCTGTGGCTCAGGTGGTTGAGCGGGTCGGCCACTAATCGCAGGTTTGGCAGTTTGATTCCATGCCGAAGTGTCCTTGGGCAAGACACTGAACCCCAAGTTGCTCCCAATGGCATGCTAGCACCTTGCATGGCAGCTCTGCCGTCATTGGTGTGTGAATGTGTGTGTGAATTGGACACAGTGTAAAGTACTTTGGTAACCGCTAAGGTTAAAAAAGGCACTATATATACAGGTGCTGGTCATATAATTAGAATATCATCAAAAAGTTGATTTATTTCAGTAATTCCATTCAAAAAGTGAAACTTTGATATTATATTAATTCATTACACACAGACTGATATATTTCAAATGTTTATTTCATTTAATTGTGATGATTAAATCTGACAACTAATGAAAATCCCAAATTCAGTATCTCCGAAAATTAGAATATTACTTAAGACCAATACAAAAAAAAAAGGATTTTTAGAAATGTTGGCCACCTGAAAAGTATGAACATGAAAAGTATGAGCATGTACAGCACTCAATACTTAGTTGGGGCTCCTTTTGCCTGAGTGGTCTGTTTTACAAACAGGGACATATTTCTTTCCATCCATTGACTCATTTGTAATAAATAAAGAGAAGAACATTCATTGTTTTAATTGAAGTTTGAAATAGTGCTTTGAAAGTGCTTTTCCACCCTAAAAAAGCCTCAGTTGGGTGCTTCTTTTGATAAATGTTTCATGCTGGGTTAAGTCAGAGAAGATAAAACATTTCTGTGCTTATTTATCTCATTCTCATTCTCCTGTAATGACTTTTGTGTGACAAAACACACTAGTTAAACAAGTCACTGGTATCCAACTAAATCAATGTATGTAACCAATATGTTGATTCCTGTAGGCACTTATTGTATTTTCCCACACAGTAACATTTACATTTTCACATGTTAAGCCAACCCAATATACATTTCACAAAACTGTCATGTGAAAAAATAAATAGATGTCTTAAGAGAGTCATTCCTCACCCAGTGAGCTATACTGTTATTCCAATGGGCCCACGTAACAGCACCGTAGGGTATGCGTTTATTACATGAGACTAGTTAAGCCTTATTCGCAGACATCTCTGGGATGGCCTCCAATTGAACACAGAATCTTAAAATTACTGTTTGTTTGTTTATTTTCTGCCATGTACAAACGTTCGAAATCTTTGCGTATTTGCTTAATTGATTTCAGCAGCTTTTAAATCTTTAAATGAGTCCCTTTTCTCTTTGAAGTTGGCATTTCAAAAGAGGGAGCTGCAAAGCAATATGCAAATCATCTTCTAGGACTGTGCCGCAGCCCCACATGAAATCGAGAGTAACACTGGCGAGAATTTTGACTCTGCGCTTACATAATATTGATTTCCCCTCACAGTTGAGGAGTGGCTCCGAAACTTTCCAATACATGTTGATATGTTCTCCTCCCCTATCTGACTCGTTACTCATCAAAATGATCTGTATCCTTTTACAATGGTTGATGCACCAACAGCGACACATTCCCACTAGTTTCTCTCCATGTACACAGGCCAAGGACAGTTGGTATTGGGGGGGGCCGAAGGGGACTCAAGCTTGAACATATTTATTGATCTAATTAGGTCTCAATCTACTTAAAAAAAATTGTTCAGTTAATGTGTATAATGTGTACATAATTGGCTTATCAGCTACTTGACAATGCCAAAATCAACCCAATTATACAATCAATACCAATAGCAGCAATATGACACATCAGACATGAAATGCCATTTCTTAATCAATATTGTCACCTAGACATTTTTTGTTTCCATAACTTCATTAATTTTAACATCAGAAAATTTCAAAAAAAAGGTGAAAGATCAAAGTCTTCATTTAAACCAACAGGGGACATGGTCTGTAAATATAACATCCAAAATGCCTTTCTCTGTAGTCATTTTTTTTAATTATCTCCTCCTCGGCAAGACTTCATAACTTTCTCAATCCCAATACATTTCAATTTTTCAGTGTTGTGGTTGTATTCAGTGAAATTTCTGGCAATTGGGGAAGTGATATCTTGTCTACGGATAGCCCATTTGTGCTCACTAATTCTAATTTTTAGTGCCCTGGATGTTTTCCCAATGTACATTTGAGGACATGGGCACTGAAGTAAGTAAATCACATTAATTGTAGAGCAAGTTATGAAAGATTTAATCCGATACACTATTTTGTAGAAATACATGTACATTCTTTTGTACTTTATTGCCAAGTGTTCTCACGTACACAAGGATTTTTATTATTTTCTTTTTTTGGTGATAGGAGAAACAACTGCTCACAGAACATTCCAGTGAGACACAGAATATAAAACAAGATAAGAGTATAAATAGACATACAAATTATATAGCATGGCATATGTACATGTGCAAGTGGTCATGTATGTGCAAGGTATGGGTTTGTACAGTTATTAAATATGTGAATTTATATATATATATACATGAGATATGTATTTACATTATTGCACTATGGGGGAGTCCTGAAGGCAGTTTAATTGTTCATGTGGAAAATTGCCTGAGGGTAAATACTGTGCATGGATGTCCTGGCACTCAGTGCTCTGTAGCACCGGCCAGAGGGCAACAGTTCAAAGAGGGAGTGGGCTGGGTGTTTGGGGTCCAGAGGTATTCTACCTGCACATTTACTCATTCTAGAGATGTGCAGGTCTAAGAGGGTGGGCATGGGGACACCAATAATCCTCTCAGAATTCCTGACTTTCATTGTAGTTTCCTTCTGTCTGATTTGGTGGATAAACAAACCAGACATTTATAGATGTACACAGGGCAGACTCAATGAGGGCTGAGTAGAACTGTGTCAGCAGCTCCTGTGGCAGATTGAATTTCCTCAGCTTACGAAGAAAGTACAGCCTCTGCTGAGTCCTCTTAACAATGGAGTCTATGTGGGTGTCCCACTTCAGGTCCTGAGAGATGGTAGAGCCCAGGAACCTGAATGACTCCACTGCTTCCACTGTACAGTTATGGATGTATAAATCCATGTAACCATCCAAGTTAAGTGTAAATCACTGCCATTCGCGTGATCAACAACTGGAGCGTGAACAGACAGCATTTCTGCACGTGCATGGTGTGGTGCGCGGGGCGCGCAGGTGTGAAATGTGCAGGCGTGAGGGGATTGTATGGCGAAGTGAGTAGCTGTGTCCGCAATTGTTCACTCATTCACTGTTTCCTATATAGTAAATGGCAATTAGTGCACTATATCTCAGCAGTAAGTGAACGAAATTAGTGACTTCGGACGTGAGTATCGGAGCTCTGGGGCTGGTGCAGAAACGTCACATATGAAATTTTCAAATACTTAGGCCTTATTTGTTATTCTTATTAAATAACACGTTATTACAATAAATCTTCATTCTGTTTGTAATTTTTAATATATACTGTGTGTTGATATAAATAGTAAACACATTTGATTCAAATAAAGAGCACATTTTATATGTATCTGTATGTTTTGCCTTTCTATATGTTATTATGTTATTTTAATCAAGTAATGATTTGTTATCTATTACATCCAGCATTAAATAAAACATTGCAGGAGTGAAGGAAGCAGTACATTTCCAACTTGTAGGTCTTCTCCGTGGTGGATTGTGGGAAATTAACCATTGTCGAGTGTACATCAAATGTACACTTAAAATTAGAGTGCATTGTGAGTAAGAATGAGTGAACGAAAGTAGGAAACGAGTGGCTCACTCAGAATTCAGACACTCCTACTAAATAGCAGACACTCAGGACTTTAAAAAGCTATGAAATAGTGAAAGCATTAACAAAGCTTGATCTTGCTTTGGTTTATATTTCAGCATTATATATAATGTCCTTGTGGGATATTTTCATGTTGTATAATTACAAGAATAACTGTAATAATTACAAGAAATGTTTCCAAACCTCTCTTCTTACTGACAAATTCATCCAGATCGGACAAGAGCCCTTAAAGGTTAGTTCACCCCAAAATTTTAATTCTCATTATTTACTCACCCTCTTGCCATCACAGATGTGTATGGCTTTCTTTCATCTGCTGAACTCAAATGAAGAATTTCTCAGCTCTATAGGTCCATACAATGCAAGTGAATGTGTGGCAACATTTTAAAGCTAAACAAACAAACATAAGTCAGCATATAAGTTATCCATAAAACTCAAGTGGTTAAATCAGTATCTTCAGAAGTGATGTGATAGGTGTGGATGAAACAGAGAAACAGACACCTTTCACATTCTTCTTCTTGTGTTTTTGATGATTCATATTCTTCTCTGTATATCGCCCCCTGCTTTCTAGCAAAAAATTACAAATATTGATCTGTTTCTCACCCACATCTATCATATCACTTCTGAAGATATGTATTATACCTCTGGAGTCTTATGGATTACTTTTATGGTACATTTATGTGCCTTTTGGAGCATCAACATTTTGGCCTACACAGCTGAACTATTCTTTTAAAAATAGATTATTTAATATGAAAACATAACAGTTTGTCAAAATATAACAGTCACTTTTACTCATATAAAATAGTTAAACAATTTTGTAAAGGTGATGGTGTAATTATTATTTTTTTTGGCGCATAACACAGCGTTGCTCTTTCCTCTTCAGTGCTGTTTGGCATGTCAGGGCTGCCTAATGTTTGAGAGGTTTGACTTGACTTCCTCCATAATGCTTTAATCTAGAAAAGTCTCACTAGAATTGAAATTCGTCACATCAGTTTTGAGGTTTGCGTTCCACAATATTGAGGGAAGCCCGAATGTTGCACGCACGGGCCAGAGAGAAGAGCAGATCATGATCGTGAGCGTGTTACTTTACACTTGTGCGAAAGTGCAGATGAGAAGCCTTTAGCTGATTGTGAGATTATCATTAAATCTGCCTCGGTAGTAATAAATAGGCTATCACTTGGACGGCTGCCGAAATATCTTCAATGGGAGAACCATGGCATTGTTCTTTCCCTGCTGTCCGTGACTTAGTCCGAACAGACCTGCGACCCACCAGTTGAGAAACACTGATATAACTCACACACACTCACTTATGTCAGACCCCTTTGCCTCGCTTCTCTCTGATATTTCTAAATAATCATTATATCGACTAATCATTCAACACCCATCCCAAGCACTGGGTCCTTTCTTCCTAGGCTGAATTACTTTTCTGTTCTAACAATGGCATCAGACAGTTGGTAAAATTCAGCAGACGCAGACAAACCATGGAGAGAGAGAGAGAGAGAGAGAGAGAGAGAGAGAGAGAGAGAGAGAGAGAGAGATGCTTGCCGCAAACAGAGTTAACATAATTACTGTGTGCCAGGGCTCTGGAGAGCTCTCATTTCCCCAGTACAAAGGAAGAGAATTCAGGAAGAAACCATGCTGGTCCCACAAACTATCAAAATGTATGTACAATTTTCCTGTTAATGCCTCTAACTGTCAAATGACATTAACAAACTATTTGCGCTACTTAAATTGTGTAGCGATTTAAAAGTGTTTAAATTGTGCGGTGGTACAAGGTACTTTGATATATACCATGATAATGAATGATTAACATCCTCCTTTACCATGGTATTTCCATGGTACTCCAAGGGTTTTAAAGAATACCATGTTACATGTCCAAAAAACATGGTATTACCATGGGACCATGCCCCCAAAAAGTGGAAAGCGGAGAGGAATTAAGTTTTCACAGTTAATATTACAAACTTTAGCTTCAAGTCTGTTAGTAAAGTTAGCTTTTCAATATGAATTTGTAAACTATATCAATTTAATGTGGCATTAGCATTTCTTTTATAATCTCATGAACCCCATGGGACTGTAAACCTTTGGTTGGAAGACCCTTTTCAATATAAAAGATTAAATCTCTACAAATAAGCTGCACTATGTTAGGTGGACAAACACAATGGCAAGGGCTATTACACAATGATAAGCACTGTGCAATTATTTCCAGTGGCTGCACTTTCCACAAAAAAGGGAGGGGTTCATCCACATTGATCTCTTAATCGAATTGTGTTTAGCTGGATTGGAAGTGGGATCTTTTTTATCTTGTTGTTATTTTCCAGGCTCACTGATATCAGTTAAATCAGCCTGAAACTCTGATCATCAACTTTGGTAAATACATTTGCGAGTGAAATCCCACAGCAGAAGATTTCATTTGAAAGCGTTTCAAAAGCAACTTCCTTTGCCATTAAAGTGAGGGATTTCCAAAAAGGGAGGGAAAAAAGAGGAGTGACAGCGTTCTTCTCCAGGAATTTAAATAAATCCAAGCCAGCATGACCAATTTAACAATTAAGATCAAAAACTGAAATGTGCAGCTGAGGCCTGGTGCAGTTTACCATGGGGCGAGAGGATGGGGAGTTCTGACGACCTTGCCCTAATTCATCATTAGAAAAAACTCCATGGCTCTGGGCCACTACATATCCTGTCAATAAACTATAGCACAATAGAGAGCCAGGCCTGCCATGCTGGCATGAAGTTCAATTAACTCAGAGGACAGAGTATGGAGAGAGAGATCAAAACAGGAATAAATACTGAGTAGGGAGAGATTTGCTTGTTGGTTGAGCCTAAGGTTGTACAGAATAGAACTGTGATGACATCCCTTCTCTTATCCATTTTAACAGCAATGTTATTCCTTCTATAGTGATGTACAGCATCCAAATGTATAATATAAATATTGAGATGAGTTTGAAATGCACTTTATGTTGATGCATGTAGCATAATAATGCAGGTATTAAGTTCAAATATTGTTTTAATAATTAGAGAAAAAGGTGGTTATTTTTTAGGTAAGGACCCTAAAGAAAATTTAACTATGGTTTTACTATAGTAATATTGTAGTAACCATGACTATATTAACCATTTAGGTTTTCTTGGAAGAAACCATGGTTTTGATACAATTATCCATGGTTTTACTATATGTTCCCATATAGTAACCATGGTATTACTATAGTAACATTGTAGTAAACATGACTATAGTAACCATGGTTAAGTTTTTGGTTACAGTGGTTTTACCACAAATGCCATGGTTAAACCATGGTTACTGTGGTAAAACCATGTTTTTTCATAACCATATAGTAAGTTTTTGTAAATATTCTCATTTTGAATTTGGCAGTATTTTGTTGTTTGTTGTAAGTTGAGCATTGCAAGTATCGAACCGTACCATAACCGTGACCCTAAAACTGTCAAACTCAAAAAATTGAACCGGTAATCTCAGAGCATAATCCAAAAATCATGATTACCCTAAGGTTTTTAAAACATAAACTAAAATAAAAATAGCGTGAGACTGTATACGGTATACTGTTGCTGTGATGTAAATCTACTCATTCCATGATTTAAGTAAGATTGGTCATGCTGTCCACCTGCAAATATATTTCTCTGTCTTCCAATAACAGATTAAATAAAGACTGACAGCTTTGAATTTACTACCAGCGGTGTCACACCCAAATAACCACATAAACATATGTGTACCATAAACACACACACACACACACACACACACACTCCTTTCTCACACTCCTGTCTAGCATTCTGGAACACTGATTCAAACTGGCCCAGACAGCTCTCCAGGGCTTCATTTACATGTACAACCAAAAAAGATCATTCTGTAAAGCTTTGGCTTCCTCACAGTATTATACCCTGCAGCAGTCTCTGAACTCTCCAAACACAAACATACTAGCTCACTCACAACAGTACGCATGCAAAGTCACAATTAAAATCTCTTTGTCTCAAATAACCCCCAAAGACCATGAGACACACAAACAGAACGTGTGATCTTCAGAATAACTCAGATTGAAGTCTCATTGCACATTGCTATAACGGTCCTCTCTAAAGTGCACAAGCAAGGGATCATGGTCAATTCCTTAGGCTAACCACAGCAGATGGAGAAATAACCAACAGGTGAGAAACAGGTGGTCCTGGATGCCACAAAGTATTTACTGTGCATTCCTTCTGCTGTCCGAATATGGCAATGAAGGGCACAGGAGACACAAGGATTCCAGAAAGGTACTTTTTATTATAATCTGATGACAGGTGATAATTGATGATATATTTAAAGAGTTATTTTTAGTTCTGACAAAAAGCAGTCTGGCAGGGGAAGAGTGTAGGTAATTGTTTGCTTGTTGATTTATTGTCAGCACATAAGTAATGATGAGGTAATTAATGGGCCACAACTGGTAAACAAATGAGTGATATTTCTAATCACCTGCCCAGGGCTGCCATCACGACTATGCGTGATTCCTATTTTACACTGTGAAGCTCACAGATAACAACACCTCCATTCCCTATTGTCTATCATTTCATTGATGTTACAAATGCTGTGCATCATGAGTTTATTTTAGGGCTGCACGATTATGACATAAATCATAGATGTCGATGTAAAGGGATTTAGACGGGAAAGGAGGAGGCGAGAACCGGCTTGACAATATAAATAATAGTTTCATGTGAAAATTAAACAAAAGACAAAACACACACATGACGGACATGTCCGTAAACAATCTCTCTCTCCTGCACCATCCTCCGCAGTCAGCCTTTATCCCTCTCGGAGGCTTGATTAGCCTAATAAGGGACCGGGTGTGTAGACTCACGACCCGGCCCCGCCCTCCGCCCTACCACAGTCGATTATTATTGTTTAATCGCATTGATATTGTAATCACGATTATTAATGATGATTAAAAGATTAAATTACCATGACATCACAAAGTTGAAAACCAGGTGGTTCTTCAGAGTAGCAGATTTTAATGGTGGATACGACCAAGTTACTTACTGCATTCAGTAAGCACTGTGGCAGCGAGACTGCCCATTAATTCCCTTTTTTTCAATGGTGATTTTGTTCATGTAAGATCATCGTTAGATCATATTTGGCCTCAGCGGTTGCACGTTGAAAATTAAAAACAGCCATTTGTGATTGGAGTTTATGCAATTCTTGACATTTTAAATCTACCAATAACAGCTGTGGGTAGAAGCACTAATAATGACAGTGATTCATGAAAATACCATATTCTTTATGTTGGCTACACCTCCAAAACAAGCTTAGAACAGTTAAGTTGAATTACTTTATTGCTATTTTATACAAATCAAATTCACACTGGCCTACTTATTAACATGACAAAACTAAACTGTTATTACATTTTTAATACATTCTACACAGAAATTGAGCAATGAAATGAATTCTCCCATTGGAATGACTGAAGCTGTCAATCACTTCAGGTTTATACTGTTTGAGCCCTGCAGTTCAATGCATAGCGAGGTAACAAATCTTTGGCAAGGGGTGCTGCAGATAGGTGTATGATATACACATCATGCATGTGCAACGAGGGAATGAGAACCATGTAATCCACAGAGCTCGCTGACGCTCCAAACCGAGTTCTGCACTAAACAACTAAGCCAGAGATGCCCAAACTACGGCCCAAAGGTCAAATTTGGCCTTTGATTTGGCCTTCACTGACATATGACAAGAGTGGGAAAAATGTTAATTGACGAAGTTTTTCAGTGCATTAATTTTGCAGATTGCAGAATAATTTTTTTTGTGTATATATATATATATATATATATATATATATATAAATCATAAAGTAGGGGAACTAGGGCAACTGTAACATTTTAATATAATACAGTTTGCAGAGCCAGAAATTCTGCGAGGGATTGTGGCTATTGCGCACAATTTTAATAATTCCCGCAATTTCCATGTTCATAATGTGGGAAATTTCTGCACAATTTTATTAACTTTAAAGTGCAGCTGTGAATTAGTAAACCAATAAATACAGATGAACAAATCAAATCAATAAACCTGTTTTTGTATCGAACTATAATTCCAGAAGCTGTGCAAGTAAAACAACTCTGTCTCTCACTTTCTCGCTCTCTCATGCAGCTGTCAGCAGCGTGTTAGAGCGTTTGTTGCATTTAGTATTAGCATGCTCAGTGAGGAAGTGCTTTGTCACATAGTTACTGAACTTAAGATGTTACAGATATATAAACATTTCTAAATCTGTTAATTCGACATGAAAATGGTGTTATACAACGTCCCCTTAAGCGAGTGACGCAATAAAACTCTATTGCTCCTGTTAGTGTTGTCAAAAATACTGGTACTTTGGTACCAAGTCGATACTACAATAAAAAGATGTAACAAAACCAGTGTTTCTGCAGTACCGGTAGTATCGAGCAGCGACTCAATCCGGTAACAGCGCGCAGTATGACTGACACACAACAGCTTTAAAGCACTAAGCATGTGCTCTTTTACTTCTTACACTGAAATGGATTTTAATCTATCAAATTAAAATCACGACATGTCCTTGTGTGATTAATTAAACTGCTAAAGACTGCAATCTTAGTGTGGAAGAGCTGCGTACCTTGAATGAATGTATAAATCCAAACGCTCAAACACTGGAAAATCCACATACATTGAGAATCATTCATGACATTTTGAGTCAGATGACAAAGCAGAGCACTAATCTACTGTGAACCACGCAGCACATGTAAACTATATATTAACATAATTAAATCACAGCATTTGCACTTTAATCTCAACTCAACTTTATTTACATAGCATTTAAAACAACTGAGTTCACCAAGTTCTTCAAGTCCAACCTAAGTTCTTCAAATTAGGGCTGGGGGAATTAACGCGTTAATCTTTGCAATTAATTTGAAATGATTAACGCATTAAAAAAATAACGCAATTGACATAGCACTTTTTGCCTCAATCACAAACACTAAAGCCTCCGTTTTAATGGCTTCTTGTTGCGGCGGCTATTGTGAGTATCACTTTGTGGAAGCATGCGCTGAAAATTTTTTGGAAGTTGCCAAAGATTGGAAAGTAGAGCAAAAGTTAACAACACTTACTGTAGGAGGGACAGTGCTACTGTACTACTGTTTGAACACCTGCTCTGCACTGTTCACATTTTCTCTTCACGACTGTGGATTCGACAGCATACATGCCAAATGTTGCATGTGTGTGTGCTTCTCTCTTCCTATGTCTTATGTGTGTGTTAATCGATTCCCAGCCCTACTAATAAGTAATAAAGTTTAAAACATATCATTTAAAATTTACCACATACACAAACACCAGTAATCTAAAATACAAACACTCCAAAACTGTGTCCTACATTTCATTTGTCAGACTCCAAAGCCAGTGTAAAGAGTTGAGATTTCAGACGTGACTTAAAAGTCTCCGTGTTGCAAACTGTTTATCCGGAAAGTGAAGATTCCGGCAAAAATACACATCATAATGTGAAATAATAATGAAATTGTGACAGAAATATATTACAACTGTATAGTTAAATGTAATATTCACTGTAATTATAATAATAAAAATAATTCATAATAAAAGATTTTTTTAAAAGCTCATCATTCCAAATCCAGAGAAATACTGTCATCTACTCCTCTGTTTCGATGCATTTGTTTTGTAGGCTTTTAATTTAAGACAAAATGTTTAGAAATATGTGACTGAGGAAAAAAAAACATTTATTTCAGCAACAATGCACATTATGCAATGCCCCCCATATGAGCTGTGAGCCCCCCCCCCCAAATCAAGTTTGATTTTTGTCCCTTTGTAGGAAAAAGTTTGGGCACCTCTCAACGAAGCTGTCTTGACAGCACAACAAATCAATTATTTACACTGTGTCTATGCCTTGATCAGAACGGGTGCGTTTTAGTTTTGTGGCATTGCTCATTTGCAGTGTATTTACATCTACATTACAAGCGAGGGGTGCAACTTGTAATGAATCCAAAATACATTTGAAGTTAGAAGTTTACATGTACATTTGCCAAATACATTTAAACTCAGTTTTTCCACAATTCCTTACATTTAAACATAGAAAACATTCCCTGACAGTTAGGATCACCACTTTATCTTAAGAATGTGAAATGTCAGAATAATAGTAGAGAAAATTATTTATTGCAGCTTTTATTTCTTTCATCACATTCCCAGTGGGTCAGAAGTTTACACGTATTATTAGTATTTGGTAGCATTACCTTTAAATTGTTTAACTTGGGTTATACATTTTGGCTAGCCTTCCACAAGCTTCTCACAATAAGTTGCTGGAATTTTGGCCCAATCCTCCAAACAGAACTGGTCAGGTTTGTAGGCCTCCTTGCTCACACACACCTATTCAGTTCTGCCACACATTTTCTGTCAGACTGAGGTCAGGCCTTTGTGATGGCCACTCCAATACCTTGAATTTTTGTCCTTAAGCCATTTTGCGACAACTTTGGAGGTATGCTTGGGGTCATTGTCCATTTGGAAGACTCATTTGCGACTGAGCTTTAACTTCCTGGCTGATGTCTTGAGATGTTGCTTGTATATATTCACATAATTTTCCTTCCTCATGATGCCATCTATTTTGTGATGTTCACCAGTCCCTTCCTGTAGCAAAGCACCCCCACAACATGATGCTGCCACCCCTATGCTTCACAGGTGGGGTGGTGTTCTTCGGCTTGCAAACCTCATCCTTTCTCCTCCAAGCATAACAATCATCATTATGGCCAAACAGTGCAATTTGTGTTTTATCAGACCAAAGGACATACAAGGAGAAAGTAAGAATATGCACCTGTGAACTGTAGTCTGGCTTTTTTTTTTTTTTTTTTTTTCTCGATTTTGGAGCAGTCTTTCAGGTTATGTAGATATAGGATTTGTTTTACTGTGGATATAGATACTTGTCTACCTGTTTCCTCCATCATCTTCACAAGTACCTTTGCTGTTGTTCTGGGATTGATTAGCATTTTCCGTACCAAAGGACATTAATCTCTGGGAGAATGCGTCTCTTTCCTGAGTGGTATGATGGCTGCATGATCCCATGTACAGATGAACGTGGTAACTTAAGGCATTTGGAAATTGCTCCTAAGGATGAACCAGATTTGTGGAGGTCCACAGTATTTTTTCTGAGGTCTTGGCTGATTTCTTTGATTTTCCCAAGATGTCAAGCAAAGAGGCACTGAGTTTGAAGGTAGGCCTTAAAATACATACACAGGTACACCTCTAATTCAGAACACCTCCTATCAGAAGCTAATTGGATAATTACCTACAGGCTTGACATAATTTTCTGGAATTTTCCAAGCTGCATAAATGCACAGTGAACTTCTGACCCACTGGAATTGTGATATAGTCAAATAAAAGTGAAACAATCTGTCTGTAAACAATTGTTGGAAAAATTACTTGTGTCATGCACAAAGTAGATGTCCAAAACAACTTGCCAAAACAATACACTGAAAAAAAGTGCACAAGGCTTGTTGTTACTCAAAAGGACTTTTTATACTTGATCTGACTCAATAAATGCAATTTTCTGTCTTGCCATTTGTGTTACGGAAAATGTTGGTTGATTGAAATTAAAAGCAAGACTTGTTAGTGTAATGTAAACACATTTTTTCAAATCAAATTATAAATAGTGTGTTCACCTGTACGCCATGTGACTACTGATGTCATCAAGCATTGAGACTTTCAGCTTTCGGTTTTCCGCCATTTTGTTCCCCCACATGGATGAAAAGCATGTGATAAACTGGAATCAACAAAAACAGTAAGTGTAACGATCCACACTGTCTTCTGTTAGTGTACCTTTTTATTTAAGTTTTGGCACCTTTTACGTTCCATATTCTCTTTTGCTTATGCACTCTTATTAAGTTCTGGCACCTTTTACATTCCATACTGTCTTGTGTTCATGCACTCTTATTTTGAAAGTCTTGTCATGTCCTGTTTTCCCTCCTTGTCTATGTGTCTGGTTTTCATTGGTTTATTGTTTGATTACTTTATTATCAGTTCTAGTTTTGTCATTGGTTTTAGTTAATTGCCTTATTATCTTGTTTTGAGTTCCGTTCTCCCATTGGCTTTTGTTTCCCCTTTGGTTTTGTATTTAGGCCCTCATGTTCACCTTGTCCTTTGTTGGTCGTTGTTTGATGTTCAGTCCATGTTGTTTCCGAATCCTGCCTTAGTCCGTGTTTCCTGCCTGTGCCCTCCTTGGAAGACTCCCCGTGTTATTATCTTGTGTTCATGTCTTTATTTTCCCCTCGTGGATGTTTCATTTGTTCCTGTGTTTATACTTCCCTTTACTTTGTGGTATTTAAATAAAGCTGCACCTGGATCCTTACTCCTCGTCTACCCACTTCGTTACAGTAAGTAATTCTATAAATACATTTGCATATTTACATAACATTATTATGATTAGCTGTTGTTTTAATAATAATAATAATAATAATTATTATTATTATTATTATTATTATTATTATTAAGTCTTTGATGGGTCTAACTCGGCCAACAAGTATATTAGTTTCCCTCCTCACGCTGAAGTCAAACTTAGTGGAAATAAAATAAGAATGCAACTACACTGCTTAATATTAGATTAATTTAGTGATATTGAGACATAATATATTTGTTACTTAGCAGGTCGTTAGACCTTTGCATCATTAGAAAGAGCTGGTTGCATGATCACTAGATCCAGATCACTGCTGTCCAGTGACGGTATGAATGCAAGTTCAAACCCGGGCACTTAAAACCTTGATATTATGTTATGTTCATCGCAACATTTACAGCAGGTGAATTTTCTTGCCACTCAACGTTTTCGATTATTTTAGACATATGTGTGTACACAAATTGCGCTTTGCATGGTTTAAATTTCGATGATCTGCATTGATGTGTTGTTATAGTATATTATAGATCAGAAAAATGGCAAAGATGTTTGCCTTCCGTAGACAAGAAGTTGTGGAAAAACAAACTAGTGTTCAAGAACTGCAAGGACGATAGCCAGCACTGTTTCAAGAATAGGTAAAAGCAGTTACTTCATTTAAAATTGGAAAAAAAATTGTGATTAATCATGAAGTTTCATTATTTAAATTATGGATTTTAGTATTTAGTGTTTTCGAAAATGTCTTAAAATACATTTTCACAAGACCTAACTATACATTTTGTGTATTTTTAAAACTACTTTTAAAAAAGTAATATCAGCTTCTTTCCAAGTCTATTGTCTGTTTCTCAAAGATAAATGCAGAATTTTTGCACATCCCGACTTTACAACTGAGATTTTTGGCCTCTTTGGACAGAGCTCTCAGCCACTCCAGGTTATTAGGAGCAAAGGTGGAGACATCCATGACAAAAATAAGGTCACTATTAAATTTATGGATCAGGTACGAGATGCAAGTGAATATAATTGTTTGTGCTAAATTCAGTAGTGTTCTGGTCCACTGAAAACCATACATCTTGACATATTTTGTAATTTGTGGAAATAGACCTCACACGAGAGAGTGCCTGCTGAAGTGCCTCATCATGTACCTGGGTGAAGATGCAAGCTGTTTGATCAAAGAATACCAGGTAATTTTGGAATACTTGACAAACCACTGAATTTTTTTCCAACCATGTTTGACATCAACTTGTGACTGGTGATTCTGAATACTTTTATGTCCAAATTGTGAAATTCATTTTCACTCAACCTCCATTTAACTGAATTATCAAAAAAATACAATTAGTTTGTGCCACAAAAGCAAATATTTGTGCCTCTTTGGTCTCTGAAATGTGACACTTTTTTTTGTGGATGTTTGAATTCACTCTCCACTTGTAAAAATAGCTCAACTACTGACGTTTGTTTGTGCTCGATTTAAAAAGACACTGGTTAACAGTAATTTAAAGCAGTGTTTCTCAACTCCCTTCTCAGAATGTTTTGTCTCACTAATTAAAACACCTGATTCAACTCATCAGCTTATTAGTGTGTTAAATAGGGAAACATCTAAAATGTTCTGGGAGTGTGGGCCAGGTGACTGGAGTAGAGAAATACTGATTTAGATGATGGTGTGGGAAGTTATCTCACTGCTCCTCTAGTATCATCTTATATCTAAAAGAGAATTTACAGAGCTACAGTGTTTGTTAGAATGGCAGAAACCAGTGCAAATCAAGTAACGACCAACACCGATGTTTATTTTTGCTACACAAACAAATTGTATATTTTTGATGATTTCTCATACAGCCTTAAAGATTTAGACCACCCAAAAATAAAAATTCTCTCAATTTACTCATCCTCATTCCATCCCAGATGTGGATGACTTTCATTGTTCATCTGAACACAAATTAAGATTTTTAAAAGTTTTCAGATGGAGGTGCATAGAATGGCAGTATAGGCAACCAAAACTTTGAAGGTGTAAGTCACATTTAGGCAGGATAATAGCAATCCATATCGATACATTCACTCAATGAAGGTCATCTGAAGTGAAACACTGTTTGTTAGAAACAAATCCATATTAAAGATGTTTTTAATGCTAATCCATCAAAACCTTTCATATCACAACAGGACGCATAAAACACAACAGAAGAGTCATCTTTTAACCGGAGGCAATGGCTTATCATTAAAAACGTCTTAATTATGGATTTATTTCTTACAAAAAGAAAAAGGAAGACCTTCATTGAGCGATTGCATCAATATATATTACTATTATCCTGACTAAATGTGACTTTTGGACATTGAAAGTGTGCGTTGCCGTCTATTTCATTCTGTGTCCCTCCACATCTGAAAACTTCTAAAAATCTTAATTTGTGTTCAGATGAACAATGAAAGTCATCCACATCTGGGATGGAATGAGGGTGAGTAAATTATGAGAATTTTCATTTTTAGGTGGACTAATACTTGTAATTCTTGTGTAGCCCTTGAGGGACCGTGCCGGTTCTAGGCATACTTGGGTGCTTAGTTCCACACTCCAATCACTTTCTGTTCTTGTATGTATTTAGGCTGGCCAGAGGGAGGAAGTGAAGAGAGAATTTAAAAGACCACCTTGGCAATTTCTGTGCCACGTGAAAATGATGCTCTCAGCTCTCCACTGGACATTGGTGTTGTCATTGATGGTGTGGAGGTACTAAATGAGTTGTCCTCTGTTGCATGTGCCTGTAGCATGATGTTTGGACTCATTTATGCACTGAACTTAAAATATCCTGAAGGACTTAAATATTCCTTTGAGGCCCTTCAAAAAATAATCATGGACATAGAGAGTAAGCAGATGAGACGAAGGGTGCAGAACCTCTATTCGAAGCTGCAGGAAAGAATTCCTCTCCTTTGACAGAGCTACAATTTTCTGTTGGATTTAAGGATGCTTTGTCTGATATTATACACATTGCAAAAATGTTGTATTATGACAAAATATATGTTGGAAAGTGTGTGACACTTAGTCATTCATATCTCGCCCAGATGATAAAATCACACATTCTGAAAGTGAAGAAATGTCTTGATATTACATAGATTTTTTTAATTCTATTTGTTTGGATATTTGGTTTGAAAAGAAAAAAAACCCTCCATATATTTGAGTTCATTCAACTTAAAAACTTGGTTCAAAGACACTTTTTGCTTTGGATGACTAATGGATCATTAAGTTGATAAATATTAAAGTAATTAGTTTTACTTTGACCCAAAGAAAAAATATTTCAGTGTAGTTTGCTAATATGAAATCTATGGAGTGGTTAAATTAGTTTTAGTGACTTCAACCTTAGTGTGTGTAAACTTCTGACTTCAATTGTATTTCTAAAGTGTTTTTTTCTACAGCTTTTTTCGAGTGTCATGTGCTGTTTCTTCAGTATTCATTTTCATGTGCCACCACAAACAGGTGAAACATAGCAAGCATCTGGGCTTCAGACTGTTTAAAACTTGCACATTAGGATCAGTTGTTATTACTGGACTAAATTTAGCATCGCTGGTTGCCCATTGCCATTTCATTTCTTAACGGACATGCCTGTGATTGGTTAGAACACTCAACCACTGCAAAAACACATTGTAAATAGAAACCATTGACGCAACAGGTGCCCACTTAAATTGAAGGCTGTAATTGTCAGTTTTCATGATTGCATAATCGTGGAAATCGTAATCGTGAATAGTTTTTCGATTAATTGTGCAGCCCGGTTTAATTTTTTGAGAACAAACTAAATCGATAATATTACCATATAACAATATTACCATAGAATGGCACTATGAGTTTATTACAGTGTGAATTCCCCGGAACAACTTGGAGTTAAGTGAATTGCTCAAGACCACAATGGTGATGGTTCATGTCTTACTTTTTGAGTGGACTAAACCAGAAACCTTCCGGTTATCAGTCCTGAGCTTTAACCACTGCACCATCCCCATCTGATAAAAGCATCTGAGGAACACATAGCTGCATCAGACTGAAGTTGATTCAGAAGATCATACTCATGCTTGATTACCTCCAGACCTTCCAGGAAAAACGTCTCCAAACCAACAAGACCCATGCTAATAATCATAGACGGCAAGAAACATGCAAGTTACATACCAGCTCTGTGTCCAAGACCTGTGTTGACCAACGCAACCCATCAAAACAAAATTGCTCCTATTATAATAAATCTGTCTACACTGCAAATGAAAAACTATATTGAAAGCAAAGTTTTGCGCTACTCTCTCACAAATAGAGTTTCAGTCAACTGACAGAATTTTTTTTTTTTATGCACAAGTAAACTAACATTACTTATCCATTACATTACTTTCACCTTCTGTGAAAATTTCCCATATAACATTACTTTTAAAAGTACTGTTTCCCGACACTCCTCAACTCTCTTCACCTGTCCTTAGCTATCAATGAGCACATGGTCTGCATTTACCATCCAGTATCTTAATAGGAGTTGACAGGCTTTTCCGAGACCTGGCCATGCACTGAGCCTGAGTGTGTGTTAGAAGAGGCAATCTTCACAAACTAGTGCACGTGGGAGAAAAAGGGCAAGCGGCCCCTAATTACACCTACAGTACACTCAACATGTCTCAGCGTCACCAGGGAGAAGCAGGACAATTGGAATATAATTGGGTCTTGGGCCAAAGGGAGGCAAATAAACTCCACTGCCTCAGAGCTGTGGACATCACCGTGAGCATGCATCCTCGTTGCTCTATACCAGGGGTTCTCAATGGGGGCGGTACTGCCCCCAGAGGGAGTTCAATGGATGCCAGGGGGCAATGACAGCAAATTAGTAGAGAGGTGGGCGTTAAGCTATAAATGGGGGGGCATTTATCAGTCATAATAATCAAATCTATCATCAAGTTCCTCTTTGCATTAAAACATTTACCTAGGCTTGGAGTATATCACTTGGTTCTCAATTATACGGGCTGGTATGCATTTGTACCAGAGTTCATCTCATTTTGAAGTCTAGTGACGCATCTGAAGTGTCTGGTTTAGCAGTGTCAAATACACAGGCGGAGGCACAACTTTGACTAATGCACCTGCAAGATATATGTGGATCAGAGGGGTGGTAGGTGTCACCCTAGAGGAAATGCCTTGTTTAAAGGAATATTCCGGGTTCAATACATGTTAAGCTCAATCAGCATTTGTAACACAATGTTCATTACCACAAAATTTATTTTTACTCGTCCTTCCTTTTCTTGAAAAAATAAAAATAAAAATCGAGGTTATAGTGGGGCACTAACAATGAAAACATTAATACTTCTTTTAAAACGTATGTATTATTTGTGCTGTAAAGTTGTTAAAATCGTTACTTTTACAGTCATTTTAGGGTTTGTCTTAAATCGTCATGCCAATGAAGTTGTAAAATTGGCTACAACTTTACACAAAGTTGTCTTTGAGAATCAATTGAGATATGGAAGAGCTGTAATTTGTGATTTCTCTTTTCTATAGGATCATCTGACTTTCGAAGGTTCAACACATGCATGTTTTTTTTGCTTTTACATATTGCCTTTTTCTCAATCCAGTTGTTTAGCCTTGCTTCCTCTCTTTTGGCTGACCACTGTTTCAGACACGTTTTTCAAGCAGACTATTTTCAGTGTTCCATGAGAGATAAAGTTGCTCTTTTGTGAAGATTTTAAAACTTTCGTTGGTGCATGGATTCCTTAAGGGTGCAAAAGACTGCTCTATATGTACAGCACACAAGCCATTATCAGTGTTTACCAAGCCAATGAAGGCACCACAGTGATGGCCTTTACATTTACATTATTCATTTAGCAGATGCTTTTATCCAAAGCGACTTAGACACATAGCAAGCAATTTGTCATTCAAAGTTTAACAACATCTGCATTATAGGACTGGCTGGAGTATTAAAGATGCTAGCACAGAAGAAAGGGAGATAAGGACTTTATTTTATGTATTTTTTTGTGCATTAAATGCAGGTTAAGTCCAGTATTAAGTGCAATTAGTGTGGGTTGGTTAAGTGCTCGTCAAACAGATGTGTTTTCAGCTGGTTCCTTAATGCTGAGAAGGTAAGAGCAGATTGTGTGGAGGTTGGAAGTTCATTCCACCACAGAGGAGCAGAGAAAGTGAACGATCATGAAATAGACTTTGAGGCTCTTTGTGATTAGATCATCAGGCATTGCTCATTAATAGACACAGAGAGTGAGTTGGAGCACAGACCTGAAGAAGTGTATTGAAGAGGGTGCAGTTCCATTGACTGTCCTGATAGTCATGAATTTGATGTGTGCAGATACAGGTAGCCAGTGGAGTGGAATCAAGAGTGGGGGTGACATGAGCCCTTTTTGACTGATTGAAGATGTGATGCTGCATTCTGTACCATCTGCAGTGGCTTAATTGTGTTAGCTGGAAGGCCAGCCAACAGAGCATTGCAGTAGTCAAGTCTTGAAATGACCAGAGCTTGGACCAGGATCTGTGTAGCATATTCAAACAGGAAAGGTCTAATTTTCCTTTGAGGATTAGAAAGATGCCCTGCGGTCCTGACTGTGTGTACTGCATAGTAATGCAAATGCTAAATTGTGCAGGACAAACTGTTAAGCCTCTACTCTGAGTGGATTTTTGATTAAATGGCAAGTTACACTGTGGTGAGACGACCATACTGGTGTCGCTCATCCAACAAAGCTTTTACACAAATGTGACGGGCCAATAATATAAGAGACATGTCAAAGGCATACCAGCACCCCAAGACAAAGTGGGTGGAGGTCACTAATGTCTCTGTGGTCCTCTTCC
This sequence comes from Moxostoma hubbsi, assembly GCA_032164185.1. Taxonomy (NCBI): domain Eukaryota; kingdom Metazoa; phylum Chordata; class Actinopteri; order Cypriniformes; family Catostomidae; genus Moxostoma; species Moxostoma hubbsi. The sequence goes on along the minus strand of JAVLUX010000014.1, from coordinate 9,780,579 downwards.
AAGTCCATAATTTGGTGAAGTAAGGCCAGTTAGACTGTTGGTTCCACATAACCACACAGGAACTTGACATGCCGAATGTTTCAGTATCCTGACATCAACACCATTCTGCAATGTTACTGGCATTTTTGCATCATTTCAAATGTTTAGCTTTTCCTATGGAGCTACTGCCTCACAGACATGGGTTCTGAAACCAGGAAGTAATAGCATTCAAGTAATCAATGATGAGTGCGATTCGAAGGTTGAATTTTATCTTTAAGATAACATTTTTACTCCACTTACATTTATGTTTGTGGTCAGGCCCATATTTAGTATAATTTTGAAATGCCTTTCTGTTTTTCATTACTAAAAATACAACTCGCTTTACAAGTCACTTTTGGTGCAACAATGTGCACATTTCATCCGGAGCATGGAGCTCACATGTGCCCATACATTCAACAACACTTTCCACTTTGTACACTGGGGGCAGTAGTTTCGTTAAGCACAGACCAATTTCAGCTGTAGAACTTTTGACCTATTGTCACCGAATTCAGAGTAGGATCTGTCTGATTGGGTTTCCACAGTCTGACTCTAGACTGTTTTCTGGTTCCGGACTCTATAAGAAGCAAAGTAGAAAACTACCGAAATTAGTGACACCGATGTTGTTCTCCAACCATTTTTAGTTGAAGTAAAAGTGAGCTTAATGCCTCCTACACACTACACGACTTTCAAAGACGTCGGATCGTGATACTATTCATATTACACAACTGTCTGTCTTGTCATAAAAGTCGTAGCATTTTCAAATTACACGAGGAATCGCCGACATGGGTGAACACATTACAAGACATTTCACTGTTGACGAATCCCCGCTCTGCCTGGACTCCAAATTACATTTCCCAAAAGAGTACACACGAGAAGTGTTACGAGATACAAAAACAAATGCATGATCACATGTTATGCGTTTCAGAATATGATGTGTATGTTTTTAATCGCCTAAAGGCATCATATATTTTATTGGTTACAATATGAAAAAGTACCTCCTACTGAAAAATCTAGCTATTTGATTACCTGACTATCTAAGAGAACTGGCAATTTCTCTCCAACTCTTCTCTTTCTCAACCCGGTTGTGGTACAGTTCAGATGAGACATCAAATCTGCTGCTCCTGCCAATGTTCCACTAATTGTTCTTCCAATGCTTCGGTCCAATGTGACTTTCTCAATACCGCAGCCATTTGCAGGAGTTCAGGACTCACACTGAAACTTCCCGTGCCCTGTTTCTTGCTCTCTCATTGGCTGTAGGTCAACGCTGCAGTTGTATTCAGTCAAAACATATTTCACATTGCGTGATTTAGAATCACCGACTGGTCCAGATATTTAACATTCTAAATATCTTGCTGCCATCAGCGACAAGTCGGCGATTCTCTTAGATCGCGTCTTTAATAATTCATACATTGCGATTGTCACTCACAGGAGCGAGCTCTGATTTGCCTACGATTACGGGATTTTGTCGGCGAGCGAAAATCAGGCTTAAAATCGTGTAGTGTAAACTCGGCATAACTTGTGCAGCTGTTGGCTGTCATATCAACTCAAAGTGGTTAATGATGTCAACTAGAGCTGTTAACAGTCACCACAGCCTTCCACAGACATGCTTTTGTGCTCAAAGACAGCTGGACCCAGCACAACAGGGTTAAAGGATCTCAAGTTCTTAAAGGTTTTAAAGTACAATAAACTTGACACAGCATCCTAAAAACACAGCACTTATGACTAGAGATGCTGAAAACTAGTGAGATGGGATGTAACCAAAGGGAGATACTCTGAGTACATAGTAGGGGATGGGCATGAGTACTCGAGTACTTTGGTACTTGGACATGCCAGCAATGAGCAATCATGAAAACGATAGTGATCTTGCATGATGTAGCTTTTCACTTAATTCGAAATCCAGTGACAATTACCTGACAACTAAACACACAAACTAAAAGGGAGCTTATTTTTAATTATGAGATTGATTTACGTTATGGTTTTGAGGGGTACACTGATTATCAGAAACGTCTCATAGCAACCAAACTGATACAACACTGCAATGCTATCATTATGAGAATCAAATGAGTGTAATTAACCGTGTTTTGAACACCTGTCTATGCAAAACATTTGCTAAACACGTTTTATTATAATTTCATGTAAGAACTTTGACTCGTTAATGGATATTATTTAATAAAAGTAAATGTTTGTCACTGACTGTAAACCTCCCTGCCCTGTGTGACGTAACACACACCTGCATCTCGACGAAATGGGAGTTGAAGATTTCTGCATGAGTTTCCAAGTTAGAAGTTCAATATAAAGTGACATTCCCCACACACACACCAGGCACGTGTGGCAGTGGACTCACTCGCTGAAGCAACGCATATACAGCATGCAAGTGTTTCAAACAGCTAGACAGATTGCAGCTAAATGGAACACAATGCAAAATCTTCAAACTGAACTTCAATTTAACACACATTAAAAACGCAATGTTTATGGCGTCTCCTGTTATTTGAAAATAGACGTTCAGATAGTCATTAAAAAAACTGGTGCATATTACTAAGATTACTATGGTAACCTGAAGTAAGAACAGATATATGTGTGTTGGGATATTCTTTCAAAGTTGGGAGCGAATCTTCACATAATGATAAAATATGATGCATTATATTTTGAATCTTTTGTACATTTTGTAACATATTATTATATAACAGCATATAATAATGAATAGACGATACACTGGAACAACAACCCGTAATACAGCAGCCATTGACGTTTGCTAGACATGTTATTATATATATATACAGTTATGAACATGTCATCACCCCTCAAGTACGCGACAAGTGCTCGAATAATTATTCCAAGTACTCCAGTAGACAAAATGCCCATCCCTAGTACATAGACCAACAATTAAAAATAGCTCAAGCCAATAATAGATCTATGTTCAATGATTTGGGAAAAACAAACAAAATTTTGACTTTTCAGACTTTTTGTATATAGAAATGCTTTTCTTGTCTGCTGCCACAATATATGCATATGATGTTATGTATTTGAATTATCTGAATTATTTTATTTATATATGTGTGTGTGTGTGTGTGTGTGTGTGTGTGTGTGTGTATGTATGTATGTGTGTGAAAAAACCATGTTTAAATCCATTCCACAGAATTCTGCAAATTTCCCCTCAAAATCAGCACAGACAACTTGTAAAATGTCAGATCTAGGTAGCTGCTTAAAATTGTTGGTTTTCAATTGTATTATATGTTTTTGCGAAAATGCTATCATCAAGAACAAATAAGCTGCAAATTATGATTTAGTCCAAATTACAACAAAAGGAAAATCTCAAAGGAAAAAGACTGTCATTGAACAAAAAGAGTTAGCTGTTTAAAAAACATTGGTAGGTCTACATCTGTCCAACTGTGCATTAACTGCTTGGGAGAAACTATATTATGAGTCAGATATCAAAGGCTACTGGGACTCCGAATGAGAGTGATACTCAAGAATTTCTTATCCAAACTTTGCACATAAATGGGACAAAACAAACAGTCCTGTTACAAAAGCACTCAAACTGACTTTAGCATGAGGCTAAACAATGAATTCAAAAATAATTGTCTCCCAGCAGACCTTGCATTGGCTTGACTTCACCATACAAGCAGTTGCAGAGCGAATGTCCTTCAAACTGTCTATGAAAAATGAGATGCAAAGCTCTTCTGCTGCCAACAGGACTGTGCTTTCATTGTGCTGAAATCTCACAGAAGTGTTGAGAGGACACTCCAGTGCACTGTTTAAGAGACATTCTGTTGAAATGACAATGGCTATAAAAGCAACAACTGGAACTGTAAGTTCTGAGCGTTGTAGATCAGCCATATGTTAGGCAGACGATACACACACACGTAAGTGCAGGACCGGGCTTCTTGTTTAATTTTTAAGGGCCACATCTGTGCTCTTCATTGCTGATGATAAAGCTTTCAAACAAGCTCTCATCCCAAAGTAAATTATTCTGTAATTCTCCAATCAGGGAATGCAAGATAATTAGACAAAACATTGCTCAAAGATGTATGAAGGGATAATTTACAAATGTTTTTTAAAGGGGAATCAATGAGGCATTATTTCATAGGTGGAATACCCAGACAATTTCAGTAAACATGTCAAGTCGTACATTCATACGATCTCTGAAATCACTCTATAAAACAATCACAGAAGTGACCTCAATCAGAAAATCAAACAACCCCAATGTTGTATTCAAGTGATGGACTGGACCTTTGCTTGCAAAAACAAACATTTGCGTCCCTCAACGTAAACTACACATCCTGCCCCAGCAAAGGTATTTGAGACCACATGTGCTGTCTGGTGACTTCCAGGTGAATAAATACCACTAATTACCCCAAACAAACAGCTGAATGAAGGTTTGCTTTTAGAGCTCTGATTAGCCGAAATCAGACCTGCATGACCTAAACCACTTGAGCTAAACTCACAGTCTTAATTAGAAGACTTTCTCCAAAACATTTACGTTCACTTGAATCCACTTACTTGATGATACCGGCTGACCTCGTTTTAGTTTGGCCAACATGCCGTAAAGTATTTGTTTCACAATATTTCAGTGTAGTTACAGTACCCGGTGAAGTGTATTAACTCAGGTTAGTGTATTACAGACAAGGATGTGGCAATGATTAGAAAGGGGGGTTGGAATGTGTAATCAATACCAAGAATATATATAATTGATACCCCTAAAACACACACTTTTCAAATCCTTCCTTCGCCCCTGATCACAGCTGTGATATATTTGATGATTTCTGCAGGAAAAGCTATGACACATTCCAAAATGATGCTGATGTTTGATCTGAACATATCTGAAGCCTGGGCTTTTAGTTAAAAAAATGAAGCTAATTAATACTTACTCTAACATATGTTTACCTGATTACCAAACTGCTGAGGGTAAACACATCACACTTAAGTTTAAAGGGGATTAGTCAAACTTGACAACCCAAGCACACAGGAATACACTGAGGGGGTCAGCATTTATAGAACATAAAAAAGTACAGTATAGTTAAAGGAATATACCTGGTTCAATACAAGTTAAACTTGGTCAACAGCATTTGTGGCATATTATTGATTACCACTAAAATAAATTTTTACTTGCCCCTCCTTTTGTTTAAAACAAAAGCACAAATCTGGGTTACAATAGAAGTGAATGGGGGTCGATTTTTCAACATTAAAATACTCACTTTTTCAAATGTCTAGCCACAAGACATAAAGTGCATTTATAAAATTACAAGCTTCACAATTTTGCCATTTAACCCTCTACAAAATTGGCCCTATTCACTTCCATTGTAAGTGCCTCTGTAGCCTCTTTTTTTTTTTTTTTTTTTTTTTTTTTTTTTTTTTTTAAAGAAAAGGAGGGACGAGTCAAAATTATTTTTGTGGTAATCAACATTATGCCACAAATGGTGTTGACTGATTAATTTATATTGAACCTAGAAGATTCCTTTAATCAATAAGGCATGGCCGTGCTATATTGTGAATATAGTCAAGACTGAATGGCGTTTTTAAGCACAACAGGAAGCAGAGTGTCTGCAAACCCTTCAGTCATGACTACATTCACAATTTGGAACAGCCTCAAATGTCTTATTGTTTTCATAAAACAGTCACCGCTTAAAGATATTACAGACTAAAGTTTTTTTTTTTTTTTTTTTATATTTTGTAATTAAAACCATTTAATACCATCCTTCTGCTAAAAAAAAAAGTCCCTTTTAGTGAACAGTAAACAGAATGTTGCAAGGCAACAGCAATAAATGTCATCAATGGAGTGGCGGAGGGATACAAACAGAAGTTCCGTGAAGAGGTCAGAGCTGTGGTTTATCATGAATAAAGCACAGCTGTTGAACAATTAGAATCCAGGACCAGAACTATTTTATAAAGTTCTGTATGGTTCAATTGAATTCTGATGAACAGTGAATTCTCATTGTATTTAAAACAACAGTAGGAGCCACACAATACAGTAATGGTGCAATACACAAAACACCACAAGCTGCATCTCTTTAACTCACTCAAGAGCTCATCACATATGATATATTTGATGATTTCTGCAGGAAAAGCATTGTATTTAATACAATAGCACATGTGAATTTAGCAACTTCAGTCTGCATAATGTGTTTAGAATTAATAGTGCAAGTTCCTAAATTTCACAAATCAGCCACAGGAGATGTGTGAGCTTTGCTTTGAGGAATAGCAGATAACCCTTTTCAATGGGAATATAGAGAGTCCAGGAGGAAAGGAATTGACAGTCAAGTTTGTGCTATGACTTTCCATCAAAATTGCTAGCAATATATGGCATCTTGTTTCCAGGGTGTCTTTACTTGGGCGTACAAAAATGCATCGCAGAGAAAAACGGACAAAACTGAACTCATAAATATTGCTAGCCTAACTGATTGGTCAATCAGTGGCTGTTGTTAGCCACTGTTTAGTTTGTCAAAGAAGTTTCAACAGCAAGTATTATGCTTTGGGGGGGGGGGGGGGGTCCTGAAATACTGAACTAATAATAAGGCGTCATACATTGAAATGAAAGGCTGTGTGACCTACCTCTCATGTTATGGATTTTAACCATGACCTCGGCCGCTGACATCAAACGGTGTGCCAAATACACGCGTCCCGACTCTCTTTCTATCTGGACCGGTGAGTTCCCTTCAGAAAGCACCTCGAACCACTTCTTCTCGAACTTCTGGTCCGGTACCGTAAAGATCAAGTCTCCGACTTTCACATCTTCAGAAGCTTTTACGGTGTATGACGCCTCTTCAGAAACAGCTCTTGGCTTCCTAACTCGGTTTTGAACATCGCTGTGAAGGTCTCTCCTTTCATTTTGTAGGATAAAATGTCGCGTGATGTCGTTTATATCGATAATCTCTATTTTAACCGTCACTTCTTCAGTCGAGTTGTTGCAGCCCGGCGGACGCGCGATCAACGTATAGCTCGATTTGAATTCCCTGTCCAAAGTTTTGGTTGTTTTTAAAATGAATCCAGTGTTCTTCTGATATTCTAGGGAAAAATCTGATGAATCCTGTCCTGTTAAAATTGTTTTCCGTTCTGGCAAGTTTGATTCTTTGCATTTGGCTCCCAAAGGTAAAAGAAATCCAGCGACCACTGTTCCAGCCGGCGCGTTTTCCTCAATTTGCCCATAATATATAGTACAATTCATAATATCGATAGTAGTGGCAAGCAAAATGATAAAAATGCATGCACAAGGAAATCTAAAAAATGTCGTATCCCGTAAATGTGCCCTCATGATTCCATCAATCCGTCCGTCCTTTAAAAGAATCTGACTTTTACCCTTTATGCATCAATTAGAGGCTAAAAATGCAGCCCAAACTGACCGTAAATAAACTGAAGTAGTTCAAATGAATATCTGGTGCAAATCAGCACAATTTCCATAAGTTTTCAATGCAAGATGTCAATGTTTTGCGTGTGCCTCCACGACCATTAAACATATTCTCATTCCAACATCCACTGATACACAGCATCTCCAGGCTCCATGTGGTACCCTGGAACACGCCCACAAAGTTTCAGCCAATCACAGTGAAAGAGAGGTCAGACTGGGTGTTAGATCCGCCTACCTAATTTAAATACAGAGAAACACGCCTCTCACCAGTAAAGATTGAGAGGCAGCTGGTCAAACGACAGAATAGACAAACGGTCGTTATTTCTTTGGAAGATTTCAGACTGCGACTTTTCACAGATACAGTTTCCAGAGACAGAGTTGTTTGGCTATGTTTATAAGTTTTTTTATAAGGTTTTGTTTAATTTTAATGTTGTGGTTCTGCGGGGTAGCAAACATGTCTATAATAAATAAATATGTAAGGAGAGCTCTTTCTGAAATATTAAAACTTTATATAAAAATAATATTTCCTTTCACCACACAGTGAGACAACATCGATCACAAGGTTTTTAAAATACACAACAAATTAATATTATTCAACATGTCCTAGTTTTTTACAGAAAATATTCATGTAACCATATTTGCAATCGTTAACATTTTCATAAGTTACTGTAACTTAATTACACATTTTTTCTCAGTAACTATAACAGATTACAGTTTATTTTTTTATTTACATTTATTTTGTAATTAAATTCCATAACGCCGTTACATTTAACTAGTTACTCCATACACTGCTTACAGACATGTGCAAATGAATTGAGTTTGGTGGCGTTTACGCTGAACGTGTTTTTGCACGTGTTTTCTCCGCTGTCAAAATGCATTCCCCCATGCACAAACCTAAACCTAATCCTTCCCTACCCTACCTTACAGTGCCCATACCTACCCTAACCCTAACCTACACTACCCTTCCTACCATAACTCCATACCCTATCGGGGCTAGGGAGAAACAGATTCCGACGGGCAACACAATTTGATACAACACCGCCATATTTTAAACAACATGTCAAGTTAAAAAGAACTTCAAATTGAAAAAAACCAATGTTAAGGGACCTGGGTTGCTCAGCGAGTATTGACGCTGACTACCACCCCTGGAGTCATGAGTTTGAATCAAGGGTGTGCTGAGTGACTCCAGCCAGGTCTCCTCAGCATCCAAATTGGCCCAGATGCTAGGGAGGGTAGAGTCACATGGGGTAACCTCCTCATGGTCGCTATAATGTGTGGTTCTCATTCTCGGTGGGGTGTGTGGTGAGTTTTGCATGGATGCCACGGAGAATAGCGTGATGCCTCCACACGTGCTACATCTCCGCGGTAACATGCTCAACAAGCCACGTGATAAGATGCACGGATTGACGGTCTCAGATACGGAAGCAACTGAGATTCGTCCTGTTCATCCGGATTGAGGCAATTCGCTACGCCACCATGAGGACTTAGAGCGCATTGAGAATTGGGCATTCCAAATTCGGGAGAAAAGGGGAGAAAAAACACATGTTGAGACACCTGCACTCTTTCATTCTTTGCACTGTGTCTAGATTGTTTTCAGCGCAGTTGTCACAAAGATTCAAGATTCTAAACAAGTTCCGACTGTAAAGAGGGGATTGTTGCAGTGTTTCATTTTATTCCAGATTGTTCTGCACCAAGTGAAGTTTCAGCAAATTAACAGTAAATCAGTGTTTTTTCCTCCTTTGGCTCTAGTTTATAAGGGGCTGCTGTGCCTTGTTAAAACTGTGCATGTTTACTGTTTAAATGAATTTATGTATTTTTCCATTTATGGAAAAAGGTACAATACAAAGGTACCAAAGGTTAATGTTGACTTCGTTTAATCAATCTAACATCTCTTTTTGTACTCAATGGAATTATTACTGTAAAAGTTGAAGGTTTCTAAATGTATTTAGGCTATTAGTCTTTTCAAATACTATAGTTTATTTTTGCGAAAGACTACCAACACTAGCCTAACCACAGTAATAATGTGATTCATCCATGGTCTGAGTGTTGCTTTATTACAAATGCCACTGTTAAAAAATAGCAGACCCAATGGTAAACTTTCATGAAGGCAAGTACAATTCAGAATGTTTAAAGAGGTTGCCATCTGGACTTCCATGGACAAATTATTTCAATGTTTTCTCCTGTTCTATTTAGGGATGCACCGATCCCCGATACTGAAGCTTTTAGACCGATCAGGTATCGGTCCGATGAACCTGATCCAAATCCAATACAGTGTGTTAGGCATGTTCGTTACTGTCAAGCTAAAAAAATTACATAAAATAACCATAAAAACACAATTAAATTAGTTAATATGACTCGTGAATTTTATTTAAAGCCACTTGAAGACGTGCGATAGCTCTGTGAATAACAAGTGTTTAATAAGTAAATATATAAACTTATACTGGAATTACTGTTAATTTTGCTGCTACATTATCCAGTATGCTTGTTAATAATAAAGTGTTTCTTAATAATCTTTACATATTATATTGCATGTATATTATATTCTATGAATTATATTGAAACAATGTGTAGTTAGAGGTTTGTGTTTCTTTTCATATTAAAGAGCACACCCAGTTAGTTCCAAACAATAATGTAAAGATATTCTAAACTGATTATGCAAAAAACAACAACACTGGCATCGGTATCGGTCGATACTGAGATTTCCGATATCGGATCAGAAGAGAAAAAGTGGTATCTGAGCATCCCTAGTTCTATCCTACTACTGTCCTAACTGGTCTTGTTTGCTTCAGACATAAAGGTGACTTAAATCATAAAGCCTGTGTCCTGCTGAACTCATATTATTCTTGTTCAAATAAAATGTCCATGGAATTACAGTCTCAAATTACCTTTATCCATTTTTGTGGGGCAGGGGACTTTGGCTAGTGAAAACACTGAGTGACTAGTAACTTTGTAATACCACTAGCCACAGTGTCCGGTGAGCCAAAAAGTATATATATATATATATATATATATATATATATATATATATATATATATATATAATATATCCATTCTATTATTTGACATTTTCACTCATTGATTATAGTAATCATGGCTGACTGTGAAAACAAAATTTCTACAATGGCATCTGAAACTGAAAACTATTGATTTTAAATTGGGTGTCAATAAAAGTCCAAGATGACACAAAGACAACAGTTACTGAGTGTACCTTTTATTATTTATGTATTTATTTATATTTTAATGGCATCTTTTGGTCTAAAGTATAAAGATATGTTTGTAAGGTAGGCAATGTTATAAAATTCGATAGGCAATTTCAAACATCAGAGATCTATAAAAACATTGTTTAGGGTGCACACGTTGTAAAGTAAAGTTTGTTATTAAAGAGCACACTTTAAAAAAAAACTGTGCATAAATTCAGGATTTTTATAGTCTTGTTTAAATTATCTTTTCAGTCTTTTGAGAGATCAAAGAAACAAATTCAAATAGCTTGGTTGAGACCACAGTGCGAGTTACAGGGGGTCTAGGTTAGTCTCAGACCCCCTAAATGCAACAGGAGACCCCCCCTTCGAAAGCTGTCTCATTTGAAAGCATACAATTAATTAAGTACAATGTTTTAAGTCTTGAATTTTTTTTATGCTGTAGTAATGCATAGGCCATATTCATTTTGCCATCATCAAGTTTAATTCTGTTCAGTGTAATTTTCTAAAACTAGATAGGAATCGGTGCTGTTGGGGTGATCGTTCTTTTTCAGTGATCAACGTTGTGGTTGCGCCTTTCCTTCTTCCAGGGGAAAGCCACTACTCTTTCGGGGCTCGCAAGTAGAATGAGTTCTCGATCGCTGCATTGGAGAGCGCACTGGTGATGTCAGATGCCGAGGACTCGACTGGGCTGACTCCTTCTAGTCTGAGGCCGACGCAGAGCTGTCTGCTGTGCTTGCCCGGGCTGCTGTGAGTATCGGGTCAGACTGGAACCCTCCGTTTTCCCCTGAGCCCTCGCGGCTAGATGCTTGGTTCCTGGGTTCAGGGTGCCACTCACGGCCACGTTTATATATAAAATTAAAAATATATTTATTGTATTTTATTTTCTCTCACCAAAACGGCACTACATGTTTTTCCGCATATTTTTTTTTCCATTTGCCCTAGCATTATTTTTCCTTCATTCAAATATACAAATGGCACCTTAAGGGAAATACCTGGAAAATATATATAACAATGATAATGGTACACTTTATACAATAATGATCCATTTGTTAACATTAGTTAACAACTTTAGTTAACATGAACTAACAATGAACAATGCTTTTACAGCATATTTTAATCTTTGTTCATGTTAATTTCAACATATTACTAAATATTTTTTTTAAGTTATATATTAAAGTATATATTAACATTGCGTAATGCACTATGAACAAACATGATCAAACAATTGGCAATTTTATTTTTATTAATTAACATTAACAAAGATGAATAATGCTGTAAAACATATATTGTTCATTGTTAGTTCATGATAACTAAAGTGTTGCCATAATAATATACGTATATATAATTTTAATATAATTTAATTATATAATAAAGGGAAGTCAGTGTGTCATTCACATCCTGGTTGAGACACATTACAGAATAATGCTAAAATTCCTAAGACCGCTAAGGCGTGTAGTACTTTATTGTTTTATCAAACCAAATGCCTTTTACCCATTCCACCTTAACTCCAACCCTTATATTTCAGGTTTTCACAGGTGATTGATGTTCACTAGATCAACCAACAAAATGCATGCTTGGTAACATAAGACCCTATCTTGCCCATGGTTGCACTGTATGTGTAATTGAAACAACTTCTGAAGACAGAAAGCGCTGCATGTGACACATTGTGCATCTGCGTCTTGCTTACTCTGTGTCATTTGGCTAATGGGTTCTGTCCAGTGCTCAATAGACATGCACAGTGAGATCAAAACAAATCAGTCTGTGACATCAAACAGCTTGGCAACATTGATGCTAGTGCCTGGCTAGAGAAAAGCCAGGCAGAGTTGAAAACAAAAAAACATTATTATTCTGTATGTTAATAAAATGGAACCATTTTGCTTTGAAAACAGGCCCTTTTTGAGTGCAATTTCAATTCACCATTGTCTTGATAATATATTTTTTTTATTGTTCAACCATGTTTCGCTCTTTATTCATTTGGTAATCAGTGCTTTTCTATAAGCAGAAGGTACTCTATAATGTTCTATTTTAGAAATGCATGATGGGCCCATACTGCATATATTGTCTCTATTGTCACGGTAAGGAGATGAATAGGATGGGCTTGATTCCAGTCTCCTTCTCTTGATATGTAACAATGCATTTCAAATCCAAGTGGTTTTCAAATGGAAATAAAATTAACAGAAATGAGTGCCATTATAGACTCTAGAGTAGTGTATTCATTACTCTAGTGTATTTTTCTCCCTTGCTCTGAATGCAGTCTGCAACCTTACTGTGTACTTTTAGGGTAAGTGGCCACCCATGTTTGGGCATCTATAAATAGGCACAAAGAAAATTGTTCTCAATGGTAGGTTTTTAAAATCATACTGAATTATCGTGTGATTGTTCAGTTGTGTGCACATGTCCATATTGTGCTCAGATGTGCATAAAACCTTTTTCAATTGTGATGAATGAGAACGATTCCAAAACTGAGGAGAGGTGAAAAAAAAAGATCCACACATGGAAATATTTATCCTTACTCACATCATCAGCTCAACATGTGCTTTACCTTGTCAAACCTTTAATATAATCTATTAAATTTTATAGAGAATATACAAGATATGACAAGACATAACCTCTCCAGAATATGTTAATACCACCTCAATCGAAACCTCGTTTCCCGCTTCTAAATTTCTTTGCTTGATTTTGTGAGGATGGACTGTCTTTTGAATGCAGAAGTGTGCTCTAGCTGAAAGACGTGTGTATGTTTCAAATGGATTAAAGAAATCATCTGCACCTTTTTCTAAAGTCAAATAGACTTGTTTAAGCATGAAAGCCCCCGCAGCAGCCCGCCTCCTTCTCCTCACCTCTCTTTGAATAACATAATGCAAATTACAGCAATTTACCCCAAGGGGCAGTGTGTGTGTGTGACAGCAGAATGGGTTTGGAGTTGACAGTGTCGAATGTCATGTCACAGCCAATCACACCCATCTTTCATCATATTTTGGCATGCCTCTCTGTGGAAAAAGTGACAGGAATGGAGAGGGAAAGACAGCAATCTCGCAAACCTTGAGTTTTTTCATCAAAGGTCACCAGCACTGACAGGAATTCTCTTTCCCCCCATTATTGGCTTGTTTCCTACTCATTTCCATCTGTACTCTGTGTCTTCTCTTGCTTTATTTCCCTCCTTCACGCTCACCTCCTTCTCTTTAATCTGAGAACTGACAGTCAAATGAATGCCAGGTGGATTTCTTTGCCTCCGCCCTTCTTGTATCACATACAGAGAAAGAATTATTCAACAGTTGAGAGGAGCCCTGCTTGTCCATCTCCTCTCTGTGTGCAGAGAATCAGTCTCTGTTCTCCTGTCTGGTGTATCAGATTGCAGACCGGTCCTCATATGCTTGCTGACAGACAGACAAGCATGTGGGACAGTACCTGGGCCCTATCCTCTGCAACTCCAGAGATAACATCTTAAATCAGAGTCTGCAGAGCCACTTCTCTTCTGTAACATCGTCCTCCTACCTGCACTTCTCTGTCATTTAGAAATCCATCTCCTGCCTTCTTTTCTTCCTCGGACTCCATCCCATCATTATTGCATCAGTATTGTTCTCTCCTTTCCAGTCGTGAGCTCATTAAACCTATTTTTCAGCCTTCAGTTAGCTCATTTTTAGAAGGCCTCTTGATCATTATGTTAAAATACCCCACATTCCCCTTATGAAAATACTTCTACTCTACTTTCACAGTGGAAATTCTATTGATCAGACTTTGTTCTTTCATACCTCAGGAGACTCAATGGAGTCCTTAGGTATTTTTCATTTAAGTATCAAATCTCAGAGGTTTTTCCTAGAATTTATTTATTTATTTGAGGATTAAAAAAATAGAAACAAATGAGACCATTTTTTAAATGAATTATGAGCTATAAAATTAAAGTGTATGGCACAGCTCAGATAATTTGGTTTTGGATGAATTTAATGAGAACTGTTAATATTGAAATCTCTGACTTTTGATTGGATCTTGATAACTTGGTTAATCTAAGCCGTTTGGGACATTGTTGAGATCTCTTTTGAAACTCTAATGCAGACTCTAATGTGAGATTAAGATCAGGAGAAAACCCTGAGAGACTTCATGGTACTATAAGCTATTTGTAACTATTTATTAGTTTTTTGCATAAAAAAATACATAAAAGGTTTTAACTGTCTGATAGGTATCCCTTAAATTGGTGTTCTGCATCCAAGAGCTAAGTCTGTCATCATTAAGTCAGTGACTTCACAGACAGCATTTTGCTATGAAGGTACCTCGAAAGGACCATAACGTCATATCTAATGACCTAAAACAATTTTTACTGACCTATAGACATACACAATTAAATATTTAGAAACTATTATAATTATTTCTCACTAGAAATTGAGTCACTAGTAAATTGTGATGCAAATATTGAATGCGTATATGCTTCGATGCCTTCCTACCTCCGATACAGCCTGTGAAGGCAGCAATGTTTAGCTTTTGGATGCAGCCTGTGTGATCAGGTAGAGTTTTGGAGAGAGGAGGTGTGGTTGAATGGCCTAGTGGATTTAGCAAAAAGGCTTAAATCACATTTTAGCCCATTTAGGCTAAAGTCTCCATTTGCTCTCTTTGCTGTCTGTAGTAGAAACAACTGAAATATAAAAGCAATATTCTGGGTGGGTTCAATACAAATTAAGCACAAATGACAGAATTTGTCGCATAATGTTTATTAACACATTCCAAATTTTACTCGTCCCTCCTTTTCATTAAAAAATAAACAAAAATCAAGGTTACAGTGAGACACTTACAATGAAAGTGAAAGTGGCCAATATTTGGATGGTTTAAAGGCAGAAATGTGAAGCTTATACATTTATTACAGCACTTACATTAATTCTGTCAAAACTCATGTATTATTTAAGCTGTAAAGTTGTTTAAATCATCACTTTTCACAACATCACATTTTAGGGTTTAGGGTGTCTGTGATTTATCTTATCTACAGGTCCTTTCAAATCATCAAAAATAATTCCAGACTCTGAGAAATGTGCTCTGAGTTTAAGGACTGACAGGTAGATATGCTTGTGTAAATGCTGATGTTTAGTTGAACAGAAAGATAGAACCATGATAAAGAGAAAGATGTAGAAACAGAGGGAAAGAATACACTATTCTTCTCCTGTGAACAATGCAATTGCTAGTGCAGAGAAAGCTCGTCAATCTTCCATGATTGAACATCACTCTCCGTCTCTCATCACCCCCAATGGAGGGACAGCCTGTCTTGTTCTAATGCATGCATCCTTACCTCTCAGCTCTTTTCAACAGATTTACACGCCAGCTCTCGGCCTGTGACAGCAGCTTTCTTTTCACTGCAATCACCATCGCTTGGGATAAAACACCAAAACCATTCTCACACCATATTTTCTAAAGGCAAAGCAAAAACTTTGACAGGGTTAGCTTGATTCATTTCACTGACATGATCTTGATTTCCACCGTTGACCAACAGAGGTCGCTGTGCTGAGCCATGCACAGGCTGAATGTACCACCTGTGCCCAGCATGCACCTCCATTACTCTGGCCGCCAGCCACGTAAATCAGGTCTCCGGTAGCTCTGCCATCAGCGCCCTGCCTCACTTATGTATAAATCAGTGTTGTTTTTCTCTTCATGCCACACACACGCTGTTCTCAGAACAGTGCATTAGCCTACCCTGAACTTTCACTCACCCACCTCCAGACCATTTCTCCACGGTGTCTCTTCCACTTAGACTGCAAGCAATCCCCCCCCCAGGCCCTCTGATTGCAATCAAATGAAAGCACCTTCTAATTCTGTCCGCTCCATTTAGAAGCCCCCTTGAAACCAGTTAATGCTTAACTATTTGTGACAGAGTGTATAATCTGAGACAAACGATCATCTGTTGTACTTGTGGCGAATCCCAGGCAATTCCCCCTCATTGGCAGGAATGTTTTTTTGAAGGGATTCTCACAAATTCTCAGCTCGGAGGCATCACTTGAAAAAAAATTCTACAGATTGAGAGAAAGTGACAGTCAGTTTTGGGGTATATAAAAATGCATTTGAGCCTAATTATTCATATTCTCATCCACAGACCGCCCACAGACAGTTCACTAACTGTCTGATGCATACTGCACACAAAGCTTGAAAACACTTTCTCGATCTAATAAGCACAAATCTGATTGGCTGGTTTGATGGAAACAAACATGAAATTTTATCAGTCTACCTGGAAACAAAGTTGTGGCCATTCTTCATTGACCTCTCTCATCAACAAAGCCATGGCTGTAACTACCATTGAGGACACCGAGGTCATGTTCTCTGTATTTTTTTCTTGAAGTGTTGTTTCATTGTGGAGTGAAAATAGCTGAGGAGACAATTATTCTTGCATAAATGGACCGTCACATGACACGTACTTGCAGATACCACTGTCATGTCAAAACGAAAGTAGTCGGCTGTAGCGGAGTGTTTCCTAAACCAATTAAAGAAGAACGCAACGCAGTGTCTCGCAGCCACAACTACCTATAGGTTATAGTTCAACAGTTCATACCCAGATACAGGAAAACACACACACACACACACACACACACACACACAGTGCACAGTTTACACATGTTGTTATTGAAAATAAATATGTTGTCATCCAAACTTATTTATTTTTGACCTCGGTATTTGAAAAATCCTGGTTACGGCCTTGAACAAAGCGCTCCCAGCCGTATGCATAGAACTGCCGCTCATGGGATGTTATTTATTTGTGGTGACATTCTGAGAAAACTCTGTCGTTCGTCACAGAAATAATCAAACCAGCCCATCTGGCACCAACAATCCTGCCATGGCCGAAATCCCTGTGATCACATTTTTTCCCCATTCTAGCCTGTAATAGAAAGTGTTTTAGACAGGACACACAAAGTCTGTCCCAAAACCTAGTGAGCTGCATTGCTACTTTATACATAGGCAGCTACCTTCTAAAGGTGTCCATCATGGAACCACATGCAGTAGTGAGTGGTTTGAAATGCTTCATATAGGAAGCAACTGTTCACACCACACTACTAGCACTCCTCAATGGAGAATTAACTCACTCTCATAGTTTATTCCAATAGAATTTCACATTAGCATGTTGCTAAGCTAACAGCACAATACAAGAGACTATTTTGCAAAGAAGGGATGCTTATTACCTAGACAAGCCGGGAAAAAAGATTTTATTTTTAGCTTAATCTGAGGTAAAGCACAATTTATGATTCCAATGTTGTCAGTTTTTACTACTGATATGAAATATGTTCTTTAAACGTATTCTCGGCCAACCATTTTGGAGATTTTGGACTTTCCTCAAGTAGATAGGAGCTGCTATTGTACACCGCTTGTTTGCATAGAAAAATAGCAGCCCGAGAGCATTCCAAAGATGGCCGGCAGTGGACTGACTTGCTAGAAAGACTTTGCCACTACTCTAACAAGCACAAAAAATACATAGCACACACAAATATTGGGTAAAATTGTAAATTTTTATATTTTTCAGTATTGAATGAACTTTAAATTTACAGAAAGTTGTGCTTTGGCACAATGTCCTTTAAAGGGATACTTCACCCAATAATGGAAAATTCTGTCATCTTTCATTCACTAAATCTGTATTACTATACGGTAAAGCAATTAGCCTCAGTCAACATTCACTTTCAATAAATAGTTTTTCCTTAGAATAAAATAGTAACTAAGGGTAAACTCTTCACTAGCACATCTGTTTGTGTTTCATGCAGGAAAGAAAGTCATGAGGGTAAATGATGGTTGAATTCAAAATCTAAATCATTTTATATTAACTTTCCATTTAAGAATGTCCCATTGCTTTTTATGTCAGTCCCAAATGCTACAACACAGAAAAACTCTTCATCTAGCGCTGTGACAATAGCAATCTGAAAAAGACAAAGCCACCTAAAAGTTGGGGGCATAAACAAGAAGGGCTCGCTTTTGTCTTGGAGGAATGAGCTAATTATATAACCTCATGACTGTGTGGGCTTAACAAAGAACTTCTGAGAGCCTGGAATTGAGTATGGTGTGGTGTTTGCAGAATGCGGTGAGTTTCATTTGCCATTTCATAAACAAGCTGTCTCTGTGCATCCCTGTACAGCTAAATACACTCAGCGTACCCTCATTGTTGCAGTGGCATCCACAAACATGCTTTTGTGTGACTCATTCACTTCTCTCACACTTCTTGAGGAGGCACATGCTCTTTGCCCCTTTTCAGGGCGTAATTGTCTCCTGTTTGCATCTGCGACAAAAATGGAGCACCTCACTATTCTCAAATGTGATCAACTTTCCACAAGCTGTTATTATTTTAAGCATTTGCATGACTAATGGCACACAATAATTTTTCTCGTTGCAACATTGTCCTCTTCTTCTTCTTTCCTAGCATTTGTCCCACGTGCTTTTCGGCAAGTTGCTCACCATTTCATCCAATCTAGGGCATCTTCGAGGGGTGGCATTGACGTGCCTCATATCTTCCTAAAGCCAGTCCATCCACCATTTCTTTGGCTGTCCGCGTGGTCATTTTCCCCCGGGGTTGAGGCACAGTGCTCTCCTCCCCACCGACTCCACTTTGCTGTGGACTACTTGGCCATACCATCATCTTGTTCTTCTTGTTCTTCCCTCATTTTGTCCATTATCAGTGTCACACCCCTAATTTTCCTGACATCCTCATTCATTACCTGGTCCCATCGGGTCAGTCCTAACGTCCACCTGAGCATGCGCATCTCCATTATGTGAAGGGCCTGTTCATGCCTGGTTTTTGCGGACCGGCACTCTGTGCCATACAGGGCAACTGGGCGGACGACTGTCTTGTAGACCTTTGCCTTGAGGTGGTTTGGCATACGTCGATCGCAGAGGACGTTACCTGGCGCCACTTCAGCCAGGCAGCGTTGACTCTTGATCTTACGTCTGGAAGACTGTCGTCATCAGCCGAGAGGGTGGAACCGAGGTACTTGAATTGGGTGGCCTTCTTCAGGTATCTACCGTCGGTCTGAGGGCCACATTCCATGTACTCCGTCTTGTCGAAGTTGAGTCGCAGGCCATTTACAACCAGATGATCGTTCCAGTGCTCTGTTTGGTCTTGGAGGTCTTGCCATTCCCTGTAAGCAAGAAATACATCATCAGTGTAGAGTAGGGACCAACGGTATGGCATCTGCTGATCTGCCGACACCGTATCCATGCAAGTGATGAAGAGCAGTGGCGCGATGGCAGACCCTTGATGGACTCTGATATTTATGGTAAACGGTGGTGATATCCCGGCTGGACAGCGAATGGCACTCGCAAGGCCTCGATAGAGGAGCTGCGTACTGGGATATGCTATAGAATGCCTTCTCCAGGTCCAGAAAGGTCATGTGGACAGGCATGTTCTTCTACCGGTGCTTTTCCATCAGCAGACGGGCAGCGTGGATGACGTCCGTAGTTCCGCACCCCTTGATGAAGCCGTATTGTTATAGCTGATGTCAATAATGCTGCGGAGGCGACTGTCCAGGATGCATTCTAAAATTTTCATGGAGTGGCACTGGAGGAGGAGTGGTGGTAGTTCTTGCACTCAGAGACATTGCCCTTTCCCTTCCAGATCGGCACTGTGGTACTGGTCATCCAGGCATGTGGTACCTTGCCCTCGGCTATGATCTTGTTGAACAGAGCGGCAAGGATCTTGGCTCTGTGATGTCCCATCAGCTTCCAGACTTTGGCTGGGATGTTGTCCAGGCCTGTGGCTTTGCCATTCTCCATTCTCTTCACAGCTTTCGTGACTTCAGAGGTGGTGACTGGAGGTACAGGTCCAGGGATGGGATCGGAGCTGGGAATAGGTGGCTGCGGGAACTCTTCATTTGAGATGGCAGTGAAGTATTCGCTCCAACAGGCGAGTATGGCAGGAGGGTCCTGTAAGACTTGCCCACCTTGCATTACTTGGCTCATGGCTTGGGTCGATCGGTGATGCAAGTTAGTGATGCGATAAATCATCTTCTCCCCTTTGGGTATGCCTAGTCGCTCATATAGATCATCGTAGTACTTGGACTTTGCCTTGGCCACAGCCTGACTTAAGTGTCCGATAGTGTTGGAGGTCATGTCTTGTACGCCATCTTCTTGGCCTTGATTGCCGTCTGGACCTCTTCACCCCACCACCAGACCTGTTTGTCCATGAATCGCCACCCTGTCTTTGTCGATCCGAGAATGCCCCAAGCAGTGTCATGGATGTGGGAGGTGATACCGCCCCAGAGCACTTTTGTTGATTAAGGTTAATATTGAATGACCGAAAGGCCGCCGAGATCTGTTTCTTGTGCTCGGGTAGTTTCCACCACTTGACGTGTTCGGGCCGGTGGTTCTCACTCGGGGTTGCTGCTGTCCTCTATGCATTCAATAATTATAAGTTATTTTACTTAAGAGCTTATTAACCTTTACATTTAGAAATGTAGCCACAATGTCCAAATAAAAATCTGCATTCAGTTATTTTTGTTTTAACAAATATTGAATTACCATGAAAGGAATTCATGATCATACAACCTAGAGAACATGACATCTGTTTTTCTCTCCCTGCGGGGCATGAGACTGATGGAACAACTTTAGTGCTTATAAACTCTAAATAATAATCATAGAATGAATAAAACTACACCTGTTATCAGACAACAGACAATTTTGTCACTGCTTGATAAAGGCAGCATATCACATTGGTAAGTTTTTGCCAAATGTTGAGCAAGTCCATATTAAGCACTTTAAATTTTAACCTTGTGGTGGCTTCCTAGCCATAAGATTGTATTTTTTTATTTTAAAGATCTCTCTACCAGAAAATGCAAGAGACCAACTCAAGAGGTGAGCTGTCATTTTGTAATTTTCTTTAAAATACTGACATAATGTTGGATTTTGGATATTGTGATTTCAGGTATTCATCCCACCTGGGATTATGTGAGTTTTAAGTACTTTTATCTCTCTTTCTTTTTTCCTATCAATTTTTGCAGTTAATTTATACACTGTAATTAATTAATACAATGTAATTTCTTTGTGTAATAGGTTTACAGTTAAAAAGCAGCTACATTAAGTTTTCCAGCTGTTTTCAGTGAGGATACTTCTCTTCACTTCTCCACTAACCATGGGAGTGATAAAGACTGTGATCCATATAGAATTTTGGATTGTTTCAATTATTTACTTGGGTTTATCCAAAAACATTTTGCAAAATAAATAAATAAAATACAAAAAAACTATCACACCTTATTTCACTTTTTCTTTTTCACATTGTGAAGGGCTCACTTACATTGTCCACATATAATGAAACACTGACTCTGAACCTAATTGTGTATTTCTATTCAGATCAATGCTGTTGGACCCCACAACCTCATTACATGCAGAGAGGGGCTGCCACTCAAATACACCAAAATTCACAGTGATGTCATCATAAAGGATTGTGCAGATATTTTACTGAAGACTTCAGTTTAATTTAGCCTTGATTACATCTATTTTGTGTTTCCATGGGACGTTGTTGTTGTTTGAAGGATTGGTTGTCAGTATTGAAGAAAAATACTCTCTATATAAAAGATAAAGGAATATACATGTTTCTACCCAAGCCTTAATGTGTGGAGCAACGTAGGGGTCTGCTATTTAATTTGCATTTATTGACTCTTTCACATTATTCATTTGCCAAGCCAATATACAAAATATCAGTGCAGAATGCAAACCCAAATATTAATTCAACCTCTACAGTAAAATATTTTTACTCTGAAACTTACAATAATACAATAATATTTATTTTAGAGAAGAATATTGCTATGCAGTGGCAGTGATGGAAGAGTGCAGAAACATCATAGACTTCTGAAGAGAATGGTCTCTACCCATGACAACCACATATGACCGTGGCCACATCTGTAAACCAGTCATCTCCAGACACACAAAGAACACTATATTCTATATATAGCTATATCCTTTGAACTCTGAACAAGGTCTAGTTTTGTGTAAACTTATTTTCAAGGTTTCCAATGTTTCAACAGCTTTGGTTAGCGTTATGTAAAGGTAATGAACAAATTTAGTTAAATATGATTCTGATTTGTTTGTTTTTTTAGCATATTAACTGCTTGTATGAACATGACCACCTCAGTCACTATTCACTTTCACTATATGGAAAAAAAAGATAAAATAAAACTGAATGGTGACTGAGACTGTCATTCTGCCTAATATCTGCTTATGTGTTCCACAAAGACATACATTCAAACAGCTTTGGAACCATGTGAGGGTGAGTAAATAATGACAGAATTTCATTTTTGGGTGAAATATCCCTTTAATGGAACATACTTATGACATTATTATTAATCAATCTTTACATTGCAATGGTGGCACAAAAGCTGCATATGATGTTGGATTTAGGTGTATTTACACAGACTACTTATTGCTGCTCAGAGAAGACAAATGCATTTACACTGCAGTTACATTTGCATAAATAATGTTATGAGATTAATGTTTTAATATAAAATTATGAATAAGGAAATACGAAATTAATGAAAATATTGAGATACACTTAATACTAAATTATGAATTATAAAACGGATAGTTCTGGCTCTGGATGCTGATTGGTCAACAACCGTGCTTTATTCATTATAAAGTACAGCTCAGACTTCTTCATGGAAACTTCTATTTTTAGCACTCTGCAGCACCCAAAGCTGACTGTTATTTTTGTTGAAGCCATGTTCTGTTCACTGTTTGCTGCCAGGGATTATATTTTCTGGCAGAAGGATGGCATTTAATGATTTTACTTTCAAAATATACAATTTTAATGAACATTTGTGTGCTTAATATTTGTATTATGTGGTGACTGTTTTAAAAAAAGCAATCATTTGAAAAACTTTTTAAGAACGTACATTTGTTAGAGCCTGCCGCTTTGGAGACACTGGTGCTTTACAGTTTTTATTGATCAATTTCACACATTTCTCCAAACTCAGGTCACTGCTCTCAAAACAATTAACAAAGCTATCTGAACACTTTTTTATAGCCCTAAACAGATTGCAAATTTTTCTTGATAATTTTCTTGAAACACTACACTAAAATTTCTTAGATCCAAGATTCATGCTTTAAAAACATTTAACACAGACAACAAAGTTAAAGTCGTATTCTCAAATGCACATGTCAGGTTGTAAAAATCCCTTCATACTGATATCTGTTGTGTTAGTAATGCACACAGCAAAGAAAATGCAATTTACTAAATTTTTCACACAACTATCATGATTTAGCAATCTAGAAAGGGTCAAATATTATAATTCAGAGGAAACAAAAAATTAGGACGATAAAGAAGAGGAAGAACAAGACGGAGAGGTGAAAACGGTAAAGTTGGTAAAGTAAGAGGAAATAGGAGGACGAATTGATGAGAAAATGGGAATGTTTTCCAACTGTTACTGTTTTTTTTTTTGAGCACTGAAAGAGTTGAGGAAAGACCAAATGGAGATGGTGTAATGATGGTGGGCAGAGAGAATGAGTACAACAGGGTGGAAAAATAGTGAAAAGAAGACTCAGAAGAGGCTCAAATGAACTGAGAGCCCCTCTAATTGATCATGTTATGAGCCACGGTCTCTCTGAGACACACAAAGAGTTCAGTCAAATGTGAGCAGATCTACAGTGACTTCAATCTCAACAAAAAAGAAGAGGGAGGAATGGCATTAGTCTGCATGCCACAATCAATGTACACAGTTACCATTTGTGATTACAGTGCTGTCTTAGCTTGCTACTGTAGCAAGACTGCTAGTTTTTACAGTACTTATATTCCATAGTAAACTTCCTTACCCTCTTTCTAGAGGTAGAGCAGGAACAACTAAATAGTAGATACATTTTCCGAAAACAGGTGGAAAAAGGTCTTTATTTTTGTGATAAATGTGTGATATCAATAGTAGAGTTGTGTGTCTATAGCTGAAAATTGTATGAATTAAGAAGAGAACACATCTATAGTTTTGACAAAGTATTTCGTTTTTATAAATGCATTGTCAGAAAAGAATATAGTGCTTCATTATGCCATGAAATTGAATTGGTCTACAAAATTGAGTGTCTGTTTCATCTGCTGTGTGAATTGTTTTGAGAGCATTGATTATAGTTTGGAGACATTTATAAAATCGATTGAGGAAAAGCTGTAATAAGCCAGAGAATGCAGAAAAGCTTCCAATTCTTATGACAACCTGCCTTAAGTAGTATTAAAGTTGACTTCTCTCTCTGTTTATCAGTCAGAGTCCAGATGAGGGAGTCTGGGAATAATCCATTAAATCACCTCTAGCCCTGTGGCTAGCTCACTGAATAAATCCATTCAAATGCATGTCATTGGAAAGTAAATAAACAATACAGTTTTCTTCCTCCTCTTCACCTCTCTGCATTGAAAAGCCAAGTTCAACTGCCTCCCGGCACCTGGCAACCCATTTGATTGACACTTCTGCTGAGTTCCATTACAGTTTTTCTGAATTTCTAAAACACATTTCTTAAAACCTTCACCAATTTTTTCACAACTTTAAACACAAAACCAAATCTTCAAACTACATTCATAAAACTACTGACTCGTCTGGCAAAATCAAACAATCGCCTCAAAATCAAACAATGCTTTCCGATCATACACAAAGCAAGTCACTGTATAAACCCTACAGAGCATTCATTAGACACTACATCAAAAAATGGAGTGCCATTCAAATTAAATTCTAGAGACTGATGTGTGTGAAAATCCCAGGAGATCAGCAGTTACAGAAATTCTTAAACCAGCCCATCTGACACCAACAATCATGCCACAGTCCAAATCACTGAGATCACATTTTTCACATTCTGATGGTTGATGTGAACATTAACTGAAGCTCCTGACCTGTACCATCATGATTTTATGCACTTCTTTGCTGCCACATGATTGGCTGATTAGATAATCGCATGGATGATTGTTAGTGCCAGACGGGCTCGTTTGAGTATTTCTGTAACTGCTGATCTATTGGGATTTTCACACACACAAGAGAATCTAGAATTTACTCTGAATGGTGCCAAAAAAAAAAACATCAAGTGAGAGGCAGTTCTATGGATAGAAATGCCTAGTTGATAAGAGAGGTCAACAGAGAATGGACAGACTTGTTTGAATTGACAAAGTCTACTGTAACTCAGAAAACCACTCTGTACAATTGTGGTGAGAAGAAGAAGAAGAAGAAGAAGAAGAAGCATGCAGTTGGTGCTGTTTTGGCGGCAAAAGGGGGACCTACATAATATTAGACATGTGGTTTTAATGTTGTAGCTGATCGGTGTATAGTAAATGCATTTTGCAAGTATAGTGATAACAACTTACAGTAGTACAGTGAATATATTGTATACAGTAGTAAAAATACAGTAGTCCAACTGCAAACCCCCAAAGAACTCTCTAAATGAAAAACACATTACAGTACACTCACTCAAAAATGTTGTGAAACTGCAAAATCAAAGTAAATTCAAATAGAGAGATTCATTCTGCCTCAGCATCACGTTTTCACATCATTAGAAAGAAGTGTGAACAATTTTGAGTCGTTGGGTGTAAACGATGACAACTGTGTTGTAGTTGTGTTTAACGTTTGTTGCCCATGTTAACCTTTTTGCAACAGAAGTGCATCACAGTGCAAAATGTGTTTTAATGAGTGAGAATGTGTTTAGAGTTTTACAAAAACAGTAATTGATTTGACAAAAGGGTTTTTGGCCACTGAGTATTTGGTTTAGAGAATGGGGTTTAGTGTTTTATCAATTCAGGAAAACCTGTAAGACCAATAAGATGAAATGTCCGTGGAGAGCTAGAGTGTTAGTGGAAAAAACTTGTAATGAAGGACAAAGACATTAAAGCTTAGTGCTGGTGCCTCACTCATTCTGAGTAATTATTTCCAATGCCTGCATTATTTGGCCCTAAGGAAAAGATTTCTGGAGGAAGAAGGCTAATCAGGAGGTGATTGTGGCTGTCAGTGTGTACCTGCAACAAGCAGACAAGCACAGCACTGTAGCTCAAGGAGAACATGTGGCCTTCACTGAGCCTGATTGCACTTAGATTGACACCATGTGACAGTTTGGGCAGAGGGTGGGTTCACTGTGTGGCATTAATGTGAAACATCAGCTGACACTCAGAGATGGTCCCATACCCACACACACAAATACTGCAGTTCACGTGGGGGTGTCTATGACAAGCATTCAGCTTGTTAGTCAAAAGTTGCATTGTTGCTATGGCGAGGCTGTTGGTCTTCTGGCCTCCAGAGTGAGCCTCTGGCCTTATCATTAAAGAGGAGAGGAGAGGAGAGGGGAAAGGAGAGGAGAGAGCAGGAATGGGAAGGGAGAGAAGAGAGGAGGGCAAGAGAGAGGAGAGCAGATGAGATGTAAAGTGAAAAGAATAGTCGAAAAAAGACAAGACAATAGAAGAATAAACGAGACAAGAAGAAAAGAGACAAGAATTCAAATGTGGCAATATTTGCGCAAAATGATATTATGTGGCCCCTTACATGTATCACGGCAGATCCAAGGTGAAATGTCCACTGTATGGCGCTTAAAGTGAGTTCATTTTTCCCCCAAACGTGTAGTTTTTAAAGGTTAAAGGGCATAGTTCACCCAAAAATTTTAATTCTCTCATCATTTACTCACCTTAATGCCATCCCAGATGTGTATGACTTTCTTTCTTCTGCAAAACACAAAGATTTTTAAAAGAATATCTCAGCTCTGTTGGATCTTTTTTGCTATAAAGTCTCCTCCCTGGTAGGTAGCGATATGTACAAAGAAATGTGAATCGCCAAAAAAGAAGATGAAATGGAAGGTGGAGACTTACAGTAAAAAAGGACTTACTGTAAATATTGACCTGTTTCTCACCCACATCTATAATATCGCTTCTGAATATATGGATTAGCCAGTGGTTCCCAACATTTTTTCCAGGGGACCCCAATTTTAACATAAAAATCCTGAACGACCCCCTCTCCTGTGGACCCCCTCTCATTTTGTGGTGCTTCCACGACACTTTCAGCTCACGTGCATGCTCTTCTGGACTTCTACCCTGGTCCTTTGCAATGCATGTGCAACAATCTATCAGTTGAGTCATGCACAATTCATTCGAACTTGAACAAGCTTCTGAATGTAGTTGGTTATGTAATTCAAACGTTAAATTGTATCACCTAAGTCATGCGTTCTAGTCCCCCCCCCCCTAAAAGTCTATTTGCTTTTAACCCACCAATTTACTTTAAAAAACTGACAAATGTAAGTTTTAGCAGATGTGAGCGTTTAAAAAAATTGACCAAATATATTGATGAGTCATCTTGCACACATGGGCTTATCCAATTTTTTTTGTCCAATCAAATTCTCTCTAGAATGAGAATGTCCCGTCCTCCTAATACCATCTGCCTCTGACTAACAATAGCAAGTAGCAAATTATGATCCAAAGCCTGTTGGCAATTTTAAAAATGGATGAGCACTTCGATATTTTCTGCCCCAAATTCATGTTTCAATAGGAAGTGTGTGAAAAATATTTAACTCAAGCTAATTCATGGGCTCTTTAATAACACAGTACATCTTTGTGAGAGAATCTAGCACGTTAATAATTTAAAGTCTGTCCACATACAAACCACAAAAACTCCAGACAAGTTCACATAATAATTTCGCAATTTTCTCTCACTCATTCTAAACCTCTATGACCTCCTCCCTGTGTTCAGCTTTATCTGGAATTGGTTCAAACATCCTACCGAAATGGGATGAATCTGAGCACAGGGGAGAGAAAGGCATCAGGAGCCCACACTAGTTGCTGGATAATCAGAACGCAATAGTGCTTTATAAGTGAAAGGTACATGTGGTGATGTGTGACAATAGCTGCTGTGTAATCCCTTTATGAAAAGTAAATTGAAGTTCATGCTTGAACAAGGCTTGCAAAATGGCCTGAATTCAAGACATCAAGTGAAAACATGGTGGGGAGGGGAAAGCAATTTTATGAGACCTTAAACTACAATGCCGCGATGACCGTTCATCTGCAGAAGCTTACACAACGGGTATATCTTTTTTTAAAGCTAGTCATTAAGGCTGACACCTAGAGACACAGAGTGAAGGGAAAAGGATTTCGTAATTATTAATTTATAAAAGGGAGCAATCCGGGCCTTTTCATGTTTAATCGTTTGTTCCCTTAATAAGAATGTTTTGTACATTTAAACATGACAGCATATCATTAGGTAACAAAGGGAAACAACCAACCTGGCACTCTCACCATGGCAAAAGGCTTAAAATGGAAAACACAGGAAACAGGCAGAGTTGAGGGGGCCAGAACCAAAAATTGTTTTGAGTGTGTGAAGATTTTGTTATGATTTTATTAGATCCAACAGCAAAAGAAAACGCCAAGACTTTTCAAAAACTGAAAAAATTAGAGAGACATGGATTATGGCTGTCAGAAGATATGTCAAATTTACTCTCACTCCAACAGCAGCTGTAAAAATCCCATTGCAACAACATTGACTAGTCTTTTTCAATTAATTCCAGGGTAATATAAAACAAAGTACAGTGATATAAATAAATAAATAAATATATATATATATATATATATATATATAATTCAAACTAGAAGATAAAACAATTAAAAAGTTAGCTAAATGAATGTGGAAATGTGTCAGAAAAGTTCATAAAAAAAAAACTGGTCTCATAGAATCCCGTTTCTATACCTAAAATTTAGCAAAAATATTTGTATGTGCCTTGTACTTATCGCAGTAGTTTCCTGCTGAAATGAACACTAGAGGCCCTACAACAAAGACTTATTAATTTTCGCGTAAAACGAGTAAAACAGCATATTATCAGTTCATAAACACTTATTTTTCACTTTGTTCCTCACAAAATGCTATTGTATGACATCTAAACACTTTGACTAAAGCACATGACTTATCAATACATTTAAACATTTGTATTATTACATTACCAACTACATTTACAAGCTTACCCAAGGTTGAGCGGTAGGTAAACTAATGTTGCACTTGCAACACAAAGACCAGGGTACGAGTCCGGAAAAGGATACAATTCGACAAATGAGCCAAAAATTGTATTTTTGTGGAAAACCATAATATCGCAAAAACAATATTCCATGTATTCAAAAGAACAAAATAGACACTTCCGGATAAATTTTAGCCAGAGTGACTATTTTATTAAAAAAATATTCATGGTTTAGATTAGAACATGCAGACCAAACACTCTAAAGAACTTTGTCTCTGCAGCAAATCCCTTAGTTCTCTGGAATGAGGAAGCAAGAGATGGCGTACTTCGTTTCAAATTAAAGTCTTTATTCAAACACAAAAATCTTTGCTTTTCAGATTTCAGAACACTCTCAAAGTCACACACGCACACTTGTTGCAAGCTCAGCTGTCTCTCTTCTTTCTCCTCCCCTTTTATCTCCATGTCACAGCTCACTGGGAATACAAACAGGTGTTAGCACAGGTGTAAATCCTTTCCCAGACTTCTCTCTCCACAGATCATCACTCGATCGCACTCCCACCTCCACATACCCCAACCGCCTGACTCAGGCTGGGGCACCGTCTGGCCCAGGAACTGTCTCCCCTCCTTTTTGGTCTTGGGTCTCGGACAAGCCGCAGTAGCTGCTGTTTTATCAATATGTGGACACACTTGTACTTGTCCATGGCCCAAACATGCTGGATATTCTGCTGCCAATCATTGATATAAAAAATGAGATGGTAAGTGGTTTGCACTTATATAGTGTCTTTTTTAACCTTAGAGGCTACAAAGCGCTTTACACTGTGTCCCATTCACCCATTCACACACACACATTCACACTCACATTCACACACCAATGGCATCCAGGTAGGCAGCAGAATATCAAGTGTGCAGGGGGAGTATTTTGTCCATAAGACGAAATGTCACTGAAACGTCGCCGGGGCCCCAAACAAACCGAATGGAAGTGTAACGAATTGGTGTGATCCAAACAGAGTAGAAAAGGACGTTTATTCTCGGGACATTGGAGTCAAGGGGATCTGCCAGTATCCCTTCACTAAATCTGTAACACTTTTTTCTAGTGTTCCGGTAACCGGGTTTCAATGTGGCGTTCTATGAGGTTTGTATGACTGAATAGAGATGAAAACACGTCAGAAAAGTCCTTTTGCAATCTCATTGACTTGGGACAGTAAGAGGTGGTCACCACAGGGAACTGAGGTGGTTTGATGGGCAGTTTTTGATTTCACCTCTGGCCCTAAGTCCGCCCTATCTGGGACGACCATCGCCAAAGCCATGGATACCACATCTCTCCACGGTTTTAGGAGATTCAGGTGGTAAATTTGCCGTGCTCCAACTCTATACATTCGTTTTACCTCATAGTCGACTTCCCCAACTCGCCATGTGACCTCAAAAGGCCCTTGCCACTTGACTTACAATTTAGAGCTCGATGTGGGTAATAACATGAGGAACATATCTCCCTGTGAAAATTTTCATAGCTGAGTGCACCTGTTATACAGCCGGAACTGCCGTTCCAGGGCCTGGAGCAAAGTGTACTGTGTTAGTTGCCCCAATGTGTGGAGTTTTGCTCACAGGTCCAGAACATATTGAATTTCATTCTTACTCTCTGAAGGTCCCTCCTGCCAATTTTCCCTCAGAACATCCAGGATGCCCCAAGGGTTGTGACCATAATGTAATTCAATGGGGGAAAATGCTGTGAAGGGGGTGATTTGTCCTCTGTAAATATGTTACCCATACAAAACTAGAAATCATGAAATATATCACATGATTCATATATGGATTCAGTGAAGATGTTAAAGGTGTCCATAGAATGGATCAGATGTTTTTCATGGTGAGGAAAAAAGACAGGCATTTCAGATGAGCAGGTAAACATTTTAATTTTCTGAAAGGGTCATTTATTTTCTGAAACTTTAACCCTAATGCTTTTTCTGAATGTTTGATATGATACAGTGTATAAATATGTAAGAGTATGCATTGAATTAGGGATAGTTTTACTATTAACATTAACCATAATCATTTAGAATTCACAGTTAAAAAACATGAAATGCTTTATTTACACGTGGCAAAATGTTATATATAATGTATAAATATATAATATAAAATAGTTTTTTTGTAAGCCTAAATGGTAAAACTCCATATTGTACTGGAGCTGTTGCTATGGTTACGGACAGTGGCCGCATGGTGCTTTAATGGCCAGGTGTCAACTGAACGTGAACTTCCAATTCACGTGAAACTGAAGCGTAAACACACAAAATCCAAAATATATAAGAGGACTTTGATCTACCTGATTCATCTCTAAAAAATGACTGACTGAAGACGACGGAAACAAGCAGACCGAAGTCCAGGAAAGATACACATCCTACAAATGGGACATGGTGCTCCACTAGTCGTCCAACAACAAACGTGTACATTTAATATTTTTAGCTGTGTTCATTTTAAAGTGATGAATTAAAGATGACATTTTTTGTAACAATTAAGCGTGCTATCAGCAAGTAAACTTTGAAAAGTTGTGTCTTTTCATGCTCTTTATTTAAAGCATTGCTTCTGTACAAATTCACTCCATTCAACAATAAATGTCAATTTTAGTCATGATCGGACTTTAAATTGCGTGCTGTAAGCAATGTACCCGTTATAATGCATAGTCCACAGGTTTATTTGTAAGGTGTTGTGGACCGTATTTAGAGTCTGTTGATTCTTTATGTTGGGGTGTCTGACAGACAACAGATTGCTTTAATAAACTGATGCAGAAGAAAAAACTGTTTAATGCCGTGAACTACATGTTGCGCACCCACAATAATCTTATATATATATATGCACCTTTGAAGCACTCTGTTTACACTTAAGCACATCAGCAAGCTCAGGATGTGAATAAGTGGTGTTGTGCCCTAGATTGGAGTGTCACTTACTACCTATTTTTTATGATTCTGTGTGTATTTATCAGTTTTCTTATTATAGGGCTTCCCTAAGTGTCCTATCCCCCAGAAATACGTCCACTTAGACGTTTAGACAATTGTTATATGATATGTATTTTTTGCATCAGTGCTGTCGCATAATAAGAAAATGAACATAGAATTGGAAAACTGGTTAACTGTGATTTTTTTTTTTTTTTCTGAAGCAGTAATCTTACCTTCAAAAGCTCACACCACGGCATCCCTACACTGAATATACTTTTTTATTTATCTGTGCATTCATTTGAACTGTTATTATGCATTGTGTAATGTGTTGTAATTACAACCCCCCCTCCCCTCTTCCACCACCTCAATCACTGTTAGGGGGAAGTCTCTCACGTGGTCTCTAAATCCCGATTTTAAACACGTCCATTACTCAGAAAAATTAAATGCTTTGTTGGACATGTTTGACAGTGTCATAAGGATGTGTTTATGCAAGCTGTATAACTGCAATGATATATCTTGAGAAGTGCATTTGAATCCAAGTTAAATATGCCTGTGCGTGTGTCTGTGTGTGTGTGTGTGTGTGTGTGTGTGTGTGTGTGTGTGTGTGCACGCACAGTCTGACCTGTTGGATCTGTCTATCAGTAAGATCTCCTCATCCAAAGACAAAAGAGCCACAAATCAGTGACTCAAATTGGACAAAAATGGGCCATAATGCTCTGAATAGAGCATGACTGGAATGAGGCAGGTGTAGATGGTAACAATCTTCTCAGAAGAGCTTAACCTCTTGCCTCTGACGGTTAAAGACAAAAGGTTTCTAAACCTCCATATACCTCCTCCCTCAAACACACGCATACACACATGACAGAATGACATAAGACACTGTTGTTAACCTTTACCAGTTGAATCAGAAACCATGTGTGCTCTTTGTGTTAATGGATAATGACTCTCACAGAACGGTCTCTGAGGGACTTCACATGTCCAGTGTGTATAGGTACTGCCAGCCACCCAACGGTTCTCTGGAAATCAGACAACATATGGAGGCTTTTTATACCATTGCTGCGATTAATGAAGTCACAGATAGCACCCAAATCACGCAACAAAAACGGCACTGACCTCTTCACTTAAAGGGTTAGTTTACCAAAAATGTCTCCCTCATGCCATCCCAGATGTGTATGACTTTCTTCTGCTGAACACAAAGATTTTTAGAAAAAGATCTCAGCTCTGTAGGTCCATACAATGCAAGTGAATGGTGGCCAGAACTTTGAATGTCCGAAAACCATACAAAGGCAGCATTATAGTAATCCGTATGACTCCAGTGGTTTAATCCATATCTATTCACATTCTTTGTGTGTATTGCCACTTACTGGGCAGGTAGAATATTTTTTAGCAAATAATTACCCCTTAAACAGGGGCGGACTGGCCATAGGGAGAACCGGGACTTTGAAACGGGCTGCCATGTTATGCCGATCAGGCCACGAATGACTGAAGAGGGCTGAAAAACAGCATCACGATATGCAGAAATGGGCCAGTTTCTATATAAAATCCAGGGCCAGTTTCTCTTCACAGTCCACCCCTGGCCTTCAAGGCCCTCCAATTCTATGGCAATAATGGAAATTAATGGGAACTGGGGCTGTCATGCATCTTAAAAATACTATATAGTCCATACAACTCATGTGCTGTTTTTTTCAAGCCTTCTGAAGCCATACTACATATTTGTGTGAGGAATACACCTACATTTAAGCCATCATTATTTTCTTAACCACAGTAGCTCTCTCAGTTGTGCTTGCATTCAATTCAAACATTGGATTGCATCTATTCCTACAATCTTAAATGCAATAATATGGGTTCAGAAGGCAGTCCTTTTTCAGAATTTGACAGCCATAGACTGCATTCATGTTAGTCATATGGAGAGAAAAAAAAAAGAGTGTTGTGCTTGTATTGTAAAGGATCAGGATATGTGTCGCCATGTGAGCTGAAAGTATCATAAAAGCACCACAAAATTAAGTAGTTGCTTCAGCATTTGTGTTTTTCATCTCACATTTTCTTTTATGGCACTATCGTTTAGGATAAGGTTTAGGCTTTTAAAGACTTATTTATGACCTCTTTAAAGAACATAAAAATGTTGCCAAAGTCACGTCATTTTCATGAAATTAGGCAAAAAAATAACTGCTTTGACATTCTGCACAGAAGAAAGAAAGTCATACGGGTTTGAAATGATATGACAGTGATTAAGTGACTGCATTTACATGGACACAAGAGAGCGGCTTATTGCAAGGAAGAGCCATATTGCAAGAAAGCAGCATTGCACTTTATGTACATGCACTGTATAACTGTGCTATTCAATCCTCTATACATGGGACTTGATCAATAAACAGCGTTCTCCACAGCAACGTAATTTCCCCGCAACGCTTGTGTAAATAATTAAACATGGCATCTGAGGAATACTTTTTTATTTTTTATTATTTCCTGTTGTTTAGATTTATTTCCAGATATGCCAGAGTTGCTGCAGTGTTTGTTTCCTTAACTTTCCATGCATCAGAATTGCACTGCAATAGTGGGATTTCCCTTCTTACATAAAACTCTGGGATTCCCCTCTATGTACAAGTGCATAGACACAGCTCGAGGGACCGTCAATATTTTACATTGGTGTATAAATGGGTATAGTTTATAGTGTGTGTGTGCTTTTCCCACTGTACTCCCAAAAATGTTGAATTCTTTCCGCTTTGTTGACTTGTTGTTGGGCTCCATCCTATGACATTTGTTATCCAATCTGTTCACGCACATGCGCACTCCTCAAAAACCTGTTAGAATTTTGTCTTATGTGTTTACATGGCCAGATAAACCACGTTTTCCGGGAGAAACCTGGGTGTGTTAAACCGCTTTCTCTTGATCGCTTAAATGGCATAAGGAAATCTGCATTCTAGGTTTGCATGATGTTTCAGAACGACCCTTACTGCAAAAAACCTGAAATAAACCGCTTTCTTAAGTGCATGTAAATGTGGTTGTGGTGGTGGGTACACACCTGAGTGCTATAATGTCTAACACATGTTTCTGAGGGCAGTAACCAATGGGGAACGCAATAAAAGGAGAGACCACGCCAGAGACGCAGTGAGAGAGACACAAGCAGAGTTCAGTTGTGTTTGTGACCTTGAGTTTAGGCTGAAAAGCCATCTTGAAAAAACTGTTAATAAATAACAGAGTTTGAGTTCAACGTACCTGTGTCCCCACTTCCTCCTTCCCACAACAACAAACCTGTTACAGTGGTGCTGAAACCTGGGAGTATTGAGGAACTACACGCTGGCATGGAGTCCTCGCCATTGGCCAAAGTCATCCACTCGCCAGCATGCATCATTCCCAACACCAAGCCCTGCTTGAGCTTCGCAAGGATCAGGATCATCAGTTCCAGAAGACAAGCAGTGCCAGACTCAAGTAAAGTTCAGTTGAACTTTGGCTGAAAAGCCACCTTTGAAAAAACTGTTAATAAAGTACAGAGTTTGAGTTCAACGTACCTGAAACCGACTTCAACCTTGCGTTGCACTGGACTATCTTGTAGCTTGTCTTTCTCTTTGTTTTGGCTTCTCTTTCTTTAATTTTTCTCTCTATCTATCTATTACTTTTCTCTGATCCAGTGTGTTTTTCATCTCTCTCGCTCTCTCTCTCTCTCTCTCTCTCTCTCTCTCTCTCTCTCTCTCTCTCTATAGCTGTCATGCTCCTGTCTTCAGCAGAGCACCAGCAAGCGTACCAGCCCACGGCTGAAAAAAGAGAGACAGACAAAACGTCTCATACGACCCAGTTACTCAAATATATGGACTTGGTGTCTAAGTGCGAGGTATTATCCCATCTCCACACCAGTCCTAAATCCTCCATGCAAGATGGCAGGTCATTGATATCAAGGTGACACCAGCCTTCATGAACACTCCTGTGATGTGATGAGAGAGACAGACAGGAGTGAAGCTCAGGGCTACTTTCTTTTAAGCTCCATTAAGCTCAGTGGCAAATCATACCATAATACCTGTTGTCACGGCGGATTCACTAGAGTGAAAATGCTTTTCCAGGCCACAGGGTGAGACACACGCCATCTCTCGCATGCTGATATACACTTACTTAAATTTATAAGCAGGCAATAACATGTGATGTGTGTGCAATCTTCTTGAGTAACCACAAACCTCCTGATGATTGACTGTTTTTTGACAAATAACCTTTAGTATTCATCAGAAAAAATATATAATGTGTTTTTTCTCTCGAAAATGCATACACGTTAGACGTTAACGGAATAGTTAATGTTCATGTCCCCTTCATGTTAATCCAAATACACATGACTTTTTCCTCCATGGAAAACACAATAAAGGATATTTAAAATTATTGTCAAAGCAGTTCATATGACTCAAACACTAAATTCTATATCACTATATAAAAACAAATTGTTTTAGCCAGATCTTTGCAATGAATCAGCTGATCCCTCGAATCAAATCTAATTTGTATGTTTGTTTGTTTGTTTGTCATTTTTATTATATGGTAATTAACTTTTTGTGTTCTATAAAAGTGAAAATGAGAAAATAATAACAGAATTTCCATGTGTGAGTGAACTATTCCTTTAATTGTCCATCGCATGTTGTGCAGATTAAATAATTTTTCATAAAAGTGTGTTTGTTGTTCCTGCTGTTTAGAGCCTCAAAGCATCAAACTCAAACCAAAACACAAATGCAGAAAAGCTACTAAATATTGTCATTCTCACAGGCGCTTGGACCAGGAGCTCCAAACAGCTAGAAAATATATACAGAGCCCCTAACCCAACCCTTACCCTAACCCTAACCGTGGGTTGAAATACCTTCCCCTTTTGGAGTGGGCCCAATACTCTTCTGGAGTAACTCCACCCTCTTTTGGAGTTTCTTCCAACCTTTTGTAGAATTGGATCATTGCAGTGACATGGATCATTGCAATGTTTGAAGTGTGAAGTTTCATTCAAAGAGCACTGGTTCTGACACCATTTACTAGTCTTTACAGTAACACTTTATAATAATGGTCATTAATAGGTATGCAAGCTGTTACGTTCATAAATTAATTCCCGCAAAAAAAACACTTGAGGGGCCTGGTGCATTTCATGATCATGTTCGCAATAATAACATATTCATTCACATTTTAGACACATGTTAATGTTTTGATTAGTAATTAATTAGTAGTTATTTTAAATTAGCCATAGTTAGTTAATAGTTCTCAATGAGGCAAATCAAATTAATTAATTATTGATTACCTAACAGTGAACTAACTCATCAGTTCGCTATTACTTACTGATTGGTTAGTCATATTTCCATATTAATTAATAGTTGTAACTTGTAACTAAATTGTTAATGTTGTACTACTAATTTGTCCTGCGTTAATTCCTGCATAGTGTTACCATCTTGGTTAGTCTCCTTCAACCTTCTGTCATTTGCGATTGTCATTTGAGTCTGTGTTCACAAGCCATTGCTTTCTCAGATCGGCTTGGGCTGAATTAAAGCTTTAAAAACTGAATTCTGAAGACGCTGTACACAGTCATGTTCAGAACATTTTTTCTCCTGTCTTTGAAAATGTCTGGACCTAAAAATATTCTTCTTAACACTCATTTTAAGTGGAGTTTCGGGGATTAGGTAAATACGGCACATTGTAAACACTGGAAACTAACGGGTTGGATTATTTCAAAGCGGAAGTACATCATGAGGCTCAGTGCAAGTTGTCCATTGCCACCTCGAAAAGCATTGCGACAGATTTGATGTCAGTGATGTCAAACACCATTGGCTCTGTAACTGTACTTTTATCTGCTTGTTACTTCTTTTATATTGTTGAGAATTGGTTAGGTTTAGTCTTCGAGGTGGGGTCAGGTGCTCATAAATATGTATATAGTATTACATTATATCAGTATGTATATAATCAAAGTGTTGACTAGGTAAATGTACTTGTATGTTAAATGTTTTATATTGTAGATAATTGGTTAGGCTCAGGAATGGGGTGGGGTTACGAGATCTAAAATATCTATTTGATCGCATAATGTACTACATTTATGTATAAGGATAATAAAACATATTGCTGTTAAACATGCAACAATATCCAAAGATGGACAGTGATGCTTCCCTTATGAAGCTGCCCTGGGCTCACCTGCCACTTGCGTCAGAAATAGACACTAGAGGGTGCTTTTAGAGTAAGTAGATTGATGAGCTGGGCTCTTGCACAAACTGCTGTATTTGATGCCTCAAGAATGAGAATGGGTTGTGGCAACTCATTCTCCCTGCCTTGTTCCAGACCACTGTTTCTAAGCAACCGGACACAAAACCACCTCCCTTGTGATTTGAGAGATGCCACAGGCATTGGGAAGTGATTATCACGGCTTCTTATCTCACATCAAACTGACACAAAATGTCTGTGTGGTTCACACAAAAAAGCCCAAGTTGACTCAAATAATACCA
The DNA here is from genome assembly GCA_032164185.1 of Moxostoma hubbsi. Taxonomy (NCBI): domain Eukaryota; kingdom Metazoa; phylum Chordata; class Actinopteri; order Cypriniformes; family Catostomidae; genus Moxostoma; species Moxostoma hubbsi. Next base: position 9,741,782 of record JAVLUX010000014.1, on the reverse strand, counting down.
TTTACCATACTGTAAAGTCGAGAAAGCATGAACCCCAAAAGAAACAATGACTATCGAAATGTGCTTCATTTAATATTTGATGTGTGGACTTGTTTGGCTGGCTTGCCCCTGAGAGAAAAAAGGAGAAATAAAGAGAGAGAGAGAGAGAGAGAGAGAGAGAGAGAGAGAGAGAGAGAGAGAAAGCATTTGAAAAACAAGCACATTTCCCACCGGAGTCATAGAACTTTGTCTTGATGCTACTGTAAAGCTGCAAACTCCACATTTCCAATCAATCTTTCATTTCAGAGCTGGAGAGGGAGCACAGGCTAAGCTCCATCTGGTTTGAGAGAGGGACACATATCCCTCTCACCAGATTCCATACAGAGCCTTAACCTGCATATCCACACAGAGAGGAGACCAAAAACAATTAATCATTGACCAGAAAGTTAGACCATTCATAGTCTGCATCTAATTCAACAGTGTTGGAAGGTAATATGTTACGGAGTGACTATTTGCAATAGGTGTAAATTGTACCTGCCACACAGAGCTGCTATTTACACTCAAAAGGTGTGGTAAAAACACAGAAATTGAAGACAAACATCACCTTTAAGTGGGGCTGCGATGGTGTAGTTTTTTTAATTTATGCAGAAGACCTGGGTTTGATTCCCCCTTCCCCTTTTAGCTAGCATCTAGCTGTTTTTGAACAAGAGAATATGTCTAATCAAAAGTCAGAGATCTAATTCCAAGTAATTGTATAGCTCTGCGCTCTTACGGAATGCCAACAATTGTCTTATTTTTTCTATTTCTCTTAAGGATTTTTAGGAGAAACATCTACGACTAGGTTCATACTTAAATAAAACATTATTAAGAACTACTAGCTCCTGAGCTAAGAAAACTCTAGGTTTGGCAAACATCTTTTGAATGTATGTTTGTGAGAGAAGAGAGTTTGCTCATAACCCCTTAGACAGATAACACAGCACTATCATATTCCAAAGCTCTCTCCTCTGCTAGCAGACCCCAATAGAGACCAAATCTTCCCTTGCCACCTTGAAAAGACCTCCAGCCACGTTTCCAACTCTAGAATCCTCAGGCACTCAGACATCTCCAGGCTTTTTATGGAGTAGATTTCCATTACAGTATTGGTGTTCTGTACACTGGTTGAGGGTATGATAATGAATTAATCTCTCTCTCTCTCTATCGCTCTCTCTATATATATACTCTGTGCAGACCCCAGTAACACATCTGTGCCCCTAAAGATGCTCTACAGCTAGTAGACAGAAGCAACCCCTCTGTGGAAATGAAAAATGATAAAGATATTCCTAAAGATTGCAATACACGGGCCCCATCATTATTCTAAAAGCAATTACATTTTAGGCGAAGAATTATGAGAAATGAATTGGCAATGTAATCTGGTGCATTTCCATAAAACATGTACTCAATACAGTGGAACAAGATAAACAAAGAAAGAACAGAGGCTGATAATGGGGGGTGCAGAATAATAGCCATTAGCTTGATTTAAATGGGCCTTACTGAAAGACATTCAATTTTAGAGAAAAAACACATTAATGAACGTGCTTTATGGTGCTGGAGATCTTGTGTTTTCTGCTGATGAAACATTTTGTGTGTGTTTTTTTCACTCTGTGCCAGTTTACCAAACTGTGGCCTCAGATATCATTCTTAATGACTTACAGTGCATCAGAATCCAGGTTTGGAGCAAATTAACCTACTCGACCCTCAACCTGGAGACTCCAACTCTTCAGAAAATATTACAGTCTCCTCAAGATGAACATTTATTTATTTATTTTCTTGGAGGTTACTTTTTCAAAGCTTAATGGAGTATAATATAATAATTATATAATTATAATTTACGTATTTAATTTATAATTTTATGTTTCTTCTAAAATCCCTTATGAGAGGACAAAACAACCAAATGGGACATTTGTGACAATAAAAGTATGAGTTTCAAAATTAAAGTGGATGGCATATCTCACATAATATAGAGCCAGAAATATGACAAAACTTTTGAATTTGAATTATAAGTGTGATTTTGCCAAATGAAATATTACGTTGTATTTTAAATAGGTTTGAATTTGAATTTTTAAAACTCCAATCCTGTACATTTCATATGTAACCAAATTGAATAGTTTTTTTTATGGCACAATTTTATAAATATGTATTTTCAAACAGCAAATTTTTGGTTCTGAATTCTTACACTGTAAATATTCCGTTTTTTTTTTTTTTTTTTTTTTAAATACAGCTTCAGGTTTTCAAGATGAACAAGAAATTCAGAACACTAAATTCAATATTCTAAAATTCAAACCGCAGAAATTCAGATCTACAGAAAGTGGGTCAGAGGTCAATCTTCCGTGTTCCGCAGGGAAGAGTAGAGGGTCTCGGAAAAGTCGAACGGAGCATTTTGGCCAATTACAGGTCGAGGTGCAATAATTCTCTGGCACGAGCGTGATTCAAAAGGTTGCCATACTGACCATGAAGTGGTTCTTAAACTTTTATGATTTATATTTTTATGGTTAGCACGTTAGCACATTCTCAGCACATGAGACATTTATCTAAGCGGTCTCTGGTATTTGTTTTAGTATAAATTATATTTAGTATGAAAGTATGCGTAAGAGTAAGCATCACATATAACTCAATAATGAATGTATTCTGCTTCATTCTGTGATCGGAATCCACATCAGAAGTCGGATGTTATTTCAAACACTTGTTGGTGTTTGTAAGTGCATTTTGAGTTCAAGACATGAACATCACGAATGATCATTCAGATGTGTGTGATTTAGCAGGCGTGATTACATTATACGATTAATTTCATGCAAATTGTAGGCTTATTGTAAGGCATTTAATGGCTAATTTACACACCGGACTCCAACAAACATTACAAACACAGTGTGACTGTCATTCTCACATGTGCACATCCCTATTGATATTTAGTCATTATGCCATTTATTTTTAGTTTGACTGTCAGAATCATTTTAAACGGAACATTTCACGTGTTCTTGTAAATCTTCAAAGCTGCAAAATAAGTTTAAACAAGCAGCATAAAAAGGTTCGATTTTGGGTAATGTTAATTATTGTTAATAATAACAATGTAAAAATGTATAAGCCTTTTTACTGTTTCATAATTTTATTCATCATTATGGTCATCATTATAAAGGCATTTCAACGCCATTAATCCGTGCGCGTTATTGATGCTCGCACGCACGATAGAGTAAAGCCGCGCAAGGAAAAAGGAAGAACTGAACATTGAAATAGAGGAATTTTCAATGTATTTAGAGACATTGAGTGGGATGAAAAGTCCCAAAGCAAAATATGTGTTTTGTTGAAGGATTGGTTTTGTAATGTAAAAATCTCCTGTTCCTCGACTTTATTTTTATTTTTGATTATTTTACTTATTTTTTGTAATTCATTGTTTGGAGTGTTGTGGAGAATATGATGTGTAAATTGAATTGTAATCTCGGTCTTTGTAAATCTTTCAGGTATGACTGCCTTTCTGTTGATGTTCATACAAGAATAATAAAAAAAACTATAATAAAAAAGACTTCCGGAAAAGGGTAAGTAACCAATGACGTTTTAGTTTTGAATTTGAACACTTAAAGAGATCTAATTTGTGATTTTTCTTTTCTATAGACCATATTTAGTGCTAGACTACAAAAGAAAAAAAAAGAGAGAATTCTCTGTGACTCAGAAAGTCTTTAGATGTGTCAGAGAATGACCATAGTGGACAGGGATGGACCATCAGGAAAGCTAAAATTAAATTCTTGTTATGTGTGTTGATTTATCTTAATCTTTTCTTTTATAAAAGGAGTTTCATCTTTGAATTAAATTAACTTTTTATGTTTTTGGAGGGTATGATGTGTGCCAGTGGGGAAAGTGTGTGCATAGCCTACTGTATGTGAGTGTTTTTGTTTATTTATGTGCATCTGTTTGGGGTTGTAATGAACACTTCATATGAATAATTATTTTAAATCAATACTTTCCTATTATTGGTCACCCTTCCAAAGCAACCAAATTGGCCCGGTTGCTAGGGAGGGTAGAGTCACGCTGGGATAACCTTCTCGTGGTCACTATAATGTGGTTCTCACACTCGGTGGAGTGCGTGATGAGTTGTACGCCACAGCGAATAGCGTGAAGCCTCCATACGCGCTATGTCTCCTGATAACGCTCAACAAGCCACGTGATAAGATGCGCAGATTGACTGTCTCAGACGTGGAGGCAACTGAGATTCATCCTCCACCGTCTAGACCTAGAGTGCACTGGGAAATGGGCATTCCAAATTAGGGAGAAAATCCATACACACACACAAAACATTTTTTGGGGGTGAATTATCACTTTAAGTAAATATGTTAAAAAAAAATGGCAATATAACAATCCTCATCAGTTGCATTCAAGGAATTTATAAAAAAGAAAAAAAGAAAAATGACACTCAAAGTTATTAACTCAGGTCCAAAATCTAGTAAGCAGCCTACTGTACATAGACAGCATTTAAAGATAGCATAGGCATGCTCCCAATATGATGGTTCCAAACCGTTAACAAATCCAATGTGTTTTTAAAAGAAAACATATTAGTGTGAACATGACCTCAGTAGCTTATGAGGTTCCATGATCGTAATGCTGCCTTAAGATAGACAGCTGCTGATGAAGATTGTAGCTAGTGAGGCAACTTCCTTGGTTTCTGAATAGAGCTCATGTGTTTGTCCAGTTTTCCATTGACCAAAAAAAAAATAAAAAAATTAACATCAATGTCAATCGATGTCTGTCTTATTTATGACTAGAGTTAAGCACACATACACACAGCCAATCACCCAGGACATGGGAAGGGGGTATGATGCTGCTTAGATATCCTACAGAAAGACAGAAAGGACAGATGTAATATAAGTAGTGGGTCAGTCTGGGAATTGCCTCCGCAATGGCCTGTTATCATCAGTGGGACGCCTGGCCTCCGCACTAACCTTTAAAACAAAAGCACATCTCACATGCTCTTTCCTCTACACAAATCTCTGCTGACAGCTCAGTATGTGAGATTACTGCAAACAACAGACCTGCTCTTCACACACTCTCTCTCTAACCTCTCCTGTCTTTTTACTGGGAGAAAAAAAGGAGGGAAAACTGAAAACATCTGTCAAGGAACGGCAGGAAGGCCCACTTAGTGAAGATCTGCTTTCTGTGAGATAGATTCCAAAGTTGCTTCTCTCCAACACTCACTCTAATCCTATTATTACTGCATATGATCCTCTAGCCTCACCAGTTTTTACCAAACTCAGTTAATTTCTGTTCTTCCCTGCAACTCGTAACTCTGGGTCCACCCCAAGTGCCAGAACTGGACTGGAGAAGCTTAGAAGGAAAGGGGATTTCAATACATGCACACACTGTATTCCCTGCAGCCGTTAAGTGGCATCTCCTCACTCTGGGGATAATCTGTGGGAGAGATGCTAAATCAGCTTCCCCTACACTGCCTCAGGACTGCAGATCCTCTTGTGGTGTCTATACGCCTTAAACTGTGCAAATGAAGCACAATTTTGACTTTGCACACACACACTAGAGCCATCAAGAAAGAGTGTAAGTTACTGGCAATATACTGGCAGCTGTGGCCAAAAGTATTGGCAGTGACATAAATTTTGAGTTTCACAAAGTTTTCTGCTTCAGTTGTTGTGGTGTTGATTCACATAGTTTCTAGATTATTGTGTGTGATCAGATGCATTTAAAATATTGCAAAAAGCTTAATTGGCCAAAACAATTTCACTGTTTTTTGGAAACATAATTTCACTAATCATATCAGCAGCACCTGGGAAAGTGTGAACGAGTACTAATCAGATGAAATAACTTTATCATTCTGATTGGATTATAAGAGCAGACTGATTGCTATAAAAGGAGGGAAGAAGTGCTTCCAATCATTGTGTTCTCAATAGCAATGGTTACCTCTAATGAAAGACGTTCAGCCATCATCACTTTGCATCAAAATAGCCTCACATGCAAAGAAATTGCTGCAAAGAATATTGCACCTGAAACAACTATTTACCGGATCATCAAAAACTTCAAGGAGAGAGGTTAAACTGCAGTGAAGAAGGCTTCAGGACATCCCAGAGTGTCCAGCATGCGCCAGGACCGTCTCCTCCTGAGGAGTCAACTACACAATCATGCCACCACCAGTAAAGAGCTTGCTCAATATTGGCAGCAGGTTGGTGTGAGTGCATCTGCATGCACAGTGAGGTAAAAACTTTTGGACAATGGCCTGTTGTCAAGAATGGCAGCAAAGAAGCCACTTCTCTCCAAGAAAAACATCAAGGACAGACTGAAATTCTGTAGGAAGTTCAAGGATTGGACAGCAGAAGACTGGTGCAAAGATATTTTCTCTGATGAAGCCCCATTCCGACTGTTTGGGACATCAGGAAAATCGATAGTCTGGAGAAGAAAAGATGAACGCTACCATGAGTCCTGTGTCTTGTTAACAGTGAAGCATCCTGAGACCATCCATGTGTGGGGTTTCTTTTCATCCAAGGGAGTGGGCTCTCTCACAATTCTGCCCAAAAACACTGCCATGAATAAAGAATGGTATCAAAACCTCCTGCAAGAGCAACTTCTTGCAACAATCCAGGAGCAATTTGGTGATGATCCGTGCATTTTCCAGCATGATGGAGCACCATGTCACAAGGAAAGAGTAATAATGAAGTGGCTCGGAGATCAATTCATTGAAATTTTGTATCCGTGACCAGGCAACTCCCTGGATCTTAATCCCATAGAGAATCTGTGGTCAATCCTCAAAAGGCGAGTGAACAAGCAGAAGCCCACAAATTGTGATCAACTCAGAGCACTAATAAGGCAAGAATGGATCACCATCATTCAGGATTTGGCCCTGTAAATATGGACTCTTTGCATATATTGATTTTGTCAATAAATCATTGTCATATGCCAATATCATTGTCCCCTAAAAAAAAAAAAACTTTGATGCTGCACTGATTAGCGCTTTGGGAAAGTCTTTAGGAGTGACCAGCTGTGAATGTCAATGAAATTAACTAGAATTTATAGCCTCTGCTGGTGACATCATCAGGATGCGCCAGTACAGGGGCTATAAATATATGCGCCACAGGTGCATCGTCAGGTCTTTTGTCTTCACACCACTTTGTGTGTGTTGTGCTTCTCAACCCTGTCAAAAACATTCTACTTTCCTCTGTTAGGAGTTAGAATTTGCTAGGAAGTGTGCAGGAAACTTTTCTTTTTCAAGAATAACTGATAAACAAAGCAAGCGGTGTGTGTTCCCGTGTTTATGCTCTATGGCTGAAACGGACACACACCAGTTTTGTTTTGTGTTTTGGGGGAAGAGCATGCTGCTCTTGCATTGGGGTGGGGCAGGGGCGAGCATTGCTATCTGTTTTCAGTCAAAATGCTTCGCATTCATCTCGCTTACTTCCGAGAGCCAGCGCCCAATCATCCATCGTGGGGCTCTCATATGGATCCGGCTGAGGAGAGAGAGACGGGTCAGTCCCTATCGTCCTATCTCCCCAGATCCAGCCGGTCCTTCCCATGATCCTGAAACGCGCTCTGGCGCCTCTTCGGTTCACGAGAATCTCAATCTCTTGAGTCTGCGGACTTCGAGCTACCCACCTCTGAGTATTCTGTGCATGATAATAAAGTGGCTGAGGAATTACTTGAGGTGGTTTCTTAGGCTGTGGCCAGACTACGGTTAGACTGGCCATGCGAACAAGAGACCCCCAAACGCTCCAAACTGGAAGACAGATTTCTGTATGGTGGCCATAGGAACGCTACATCAGTCCCTTCCTTTCTTTGATGACCTCTATGACGAGCTTTCTCATTCATGAAGGACACCTTATACTTCCCATGTCTTTGTGCCCTCGACGTCGACATATTCAACTAACGTGGGTGCGGAGGCACGGGGATATTCCATGATGCTGCCGGTAGAGGAGACACTTGCGGGTTATCTCTCACCTGGCTCGGCATCATCTCTAAAGAGACCCACTCTCATCACAAAGCCGTGCAGGACCACCTCCTCGCTTGTGGGGAAAGCTTATCAGGCAGCAGGTCAGGCAGGTGCTGCCCCGCACACTATGGCAGTGTTGCAGGCATGCCAAGCTATCCTGTTAAAGGACTCGAGTGCAGGCAGTACGGCTGACAAAGAGGCTTTCGCAGAGCTTTGTCGTGCCACAGATCTGTCTCTCTGGGTGACCAAACAGATTGCTCGTGCCATTGACCGGTCTATGGCTGCTTTGATCAGCACAGAGAGAGACACTTACGGCTAAACCTTTCGGGCATCAGAGACAAGTACAACGTGTTCCTCCTCGATGCCCCAATTTCGCCTTCTGGCTTATTTGGTGACTCACCAGGTTTCAAGAGGTGAAAAGTCATGAGGAAGCCTTCGGGCAATTCCTTCCTCGCCGCACTCAGGGGGAGGGTCTGCCGGCCACGGACGCGGAACACTCGACATCCCCTCAACAGGAGGTGTCAAAATTGATACCCATATCAGAGAACCTGGCAGCGTGGAAGCTACTGCCAGGTGTTTCTATGTGGGTCCTAAGAACAGTAGAAAAAGGCTACAGAATTCAATTCGTTCGCCGTCCTCCGCATTTCAACGAAATATCGTGAAACCCACGATATAGACAAGTATGTCTACTATGGAAAGAACGGCAAAATCTCTTGGTCAAACAGGCCATAGAACATGTTCCCCTTCCAGAGAGAGAGTCAGGTTACTACAGCAGATACCTCCTGGTTCCCAAGAAGGATGGGGTGTTGCATCCGATTTTAGACCTTCAAGGCTTGAATCGCTCAGTAAGGGCATTCAGGTTCAAGATGCTAACTGTCAAGACGGTCATGTCTCAAATCCAACATCGCGATTGGTTGGTCACGATCGAGCTCATGGACACATACTTTCATATAGAAATTCTGCCACGACACAGGAAGTTCCTGAGGTTCTCTTTCGTGGGCGAAGCCTTCCAATATCGGGTTCCACAAAGTGCATGGATGCAGCATCCGCATTCTGAAGTATGTAGACAACTGGCTGATACTAACACAGTCACAAGAATTGCCATTACAGCACAGGGATATTGTCTTAGCTCATCTGGTTTTTATGGGGTTGAGGCTCAACGCCAAGAAAAGCATCCTCTCTCCCACTCAGAAAATGACCTATCTGGGGATCGTATGGAATTCGATCACAATGCGGGCACAATTGTCTCCCACTTGAATCGAGTCCATTCAGAACACCCTGAGCAAAGTCAGGCTAGGCCAAGGTTGCACTGTTTGTCAGTATCAACGAATACTAGGTCTCATGGCATCTGCATCCTCTGTGAGCCCTTTGGGCCTTCTGCACATGAGACCATATTAGTTGTGGCTGAAAGCCAGGGGATTTCATCCAAGGGTAAGTTCCCTAAGGCTGATAAGGATTACACGCTGCACACTTCGTACCCTTTCTATGTGGTTCAGACCCTGTTTCCTCACTTTGGGTCCACTCTAGGTACATTTTGCCATCACAAGTTGCTAACGACAGATGCCTCCCTCCCTTCACTCATGAGCTTCACTCATCACTGACGCTAAATCACTTGTGTGTGTTTATGGTGTGTCCGTCAGTGTATTGACTCCAGGTGGACAAGGTTCCGACCCTATCCAACCAGTGTTTATGCAGTATGAACTATAAATGTTCATAATTCACAGTGTGTAAAACTATCAAGAAAAATGAACACACTAAACTTTAATTAATCGCATGTTAACGTGTTAATTTGGAAGCTCTATTTAAAAACGTATTGCTTTTGCCAAGTTTATGACTCTCATACAAATTTGACAAAAACGATGACGTTAAGAGACAGAAAACAACAGATAAAAAGTGACATTTAGACATGGAAAACAACTGACCAAAAAACAATGACATTAGGAAACTTAAAATAACCACAAAAAAAAATGTATTAAATAAAGCAGTTCAAAACAACCAACAGACAAAAAAAATATTCAATAAAGCAATGGAAAACAACTGACATATACAATATTTATAACGTCAGGAAATGGAAAACATCTGACCAAAAAAACAATGACATAAGGAAACGTAAAATAAAATAAAATTTAAAAAAGATTAAATAAAGCAATAAAAAATAACTGACATAGAAAAGATGATGTTAGGAAACATGAAATAACTGCCAAAAAACGATTAAATAAAACAATGGAAAACCACCAAAATGTAAAAAAAGATGACGTTAGGAAAACACAATGATGAGAAGAGAGAGATGAGAAAAGGTTTGCTAGATTTACTCTAAATTTGCTAATTTAAAGCAGAAATGTGTCAATGAATTCTGGGAAAAGGGTCCATTACACACTTGAATGAGGAACCCAGAGCCATTAACACCTTGGTCATGGCTTCTGTGTAAAGAGTAAATGTCAGTGATTGAATGTATAAGAGAGAGAGGAATTTTAAGGGGGAAAAAAAGAGAATGAAAGTGAGAGTTCTGCTCATGTACTCTGGTCCCTCCGGCTCCAGTATGCACTGCTGCCCTGTGTGTGTGCTGTGTGTCAGCAGAGCTGTGCTGGTGCATGTGAACAGGACAAGTGTCCGACTCAGGACTTTTAAAAATACTTGAGTGACTGAGAGCTGGCCAGCCGGCAGCTGTTCACCTCAATTACACACCTGCCCCCCACCCCTTTCACTGATTAAATATAGCACATCTGCAGTGCCCCTGAAAACTGCAGCTTCATCCTATGATAGAGCAGATCTTGAGTATCAGACACCTGGGGTGAGAGTGATATTCCACAAGACTCATTCTATAGACACTAACCACAGCAGGAGGAGCCGCAAACATTGCCTGTTGCAAAGTCAGTTCTGATGCGAGAGATAATGGGTGAATCTAACTTTAGCATGCAAGTGAAAGCTGTGGTGGAGTTTCACCTTGATGCACACATGGACATAATGAGGGGAGTGGGGACAGGAGTAGGGGAGGGGAGGGGGAAACTGCAATTCTCTAATGGCATCTTCTGCTAAGGAGAGAGAGAGAGAGAGAGAGAGAGAGAGAGAGAGAGAGAGAGAGAGAGAGAGAGAGAGAGGCAGATGTGTTTTTAGCAATGCCATAAAAATAAATTATATGCAAGGAAAAAAATAGAGGTGCATAATAACAAGGGCCTGCAGTCGAAGATTGCCATGGCTGCCAGCAAGAGTCCAGAGTTAAAAGTGTGACCTTGCCTGCCTGCAAAGATGACAAATGAAACAGAGTATGTGTGCACATTAAAAAATTATTTGGATGTTGGTAACCAGAGAGGTTATGTGTCCATGTCATAGAAAGGAACTGCACTGAATTGAATTGAATCTAACAGTTCAGTTTGATTTGATTCAGTTTAATTCAACTAAGCTAAAATAGATTCAGTGCAGTAATGTTCAATCCAATTAATTTATTTCGTTTGGTTTAGTTAAATAATATCATTGATTTCACTACAGTATGTTTATGCCTTTCGTCTACACTAAAACTTATCCATACTAGAACTAAACACTAGTGGATCTCATTTGGATGTTGGCAACCAGAGAGGTTATGTCTCCATGTCATAAATTGAATTGAACACTACAATAGTTTTGTTTAAAAATGCATTTATTTTTTACTGTTTACTCCTCTCATCTACACTGTAACATTGAAAATTCCTCCACCGACAACAGAGGATTTTGAAAACGCTCTCCATTACCACATATTATTGAAAACATTAATGTTAGAAAACTGAAAACAGCTCCAGCCAGGTCTGCTAAGCGACCAAATTGTCCTGGTTGCTAGGGAGGTTAGAGTCACATGGGGTAACCTCCTCATGGTCGAAATAATGTGTGATTCTTGCTCTCGGTGGCGCACGTGGTGAGTTGTGCATGGATGCTGTGGAGAATAGCGTGGGCTTCTACACACTTTACGTCTCCGCGGTAATGCATTCAACAAGCCACATAATTAGATGTGTGGATTGACGCTCTCAGATGTGGAGGCAACTGAGTTTCGAATGGAGTCACTACGCCACCACGAGGACTTAGAGCGCATTGGGGATTGGGCATTCCAAATTGGGGAGAAAAGACTGAAAAACTGAAAACGGATTAGAATGAACATGGCCTCAGTTTTCAGTTACCTAACGTAATACATAAAGAACGTTTTCAAATACTCTGTTTCCGGTATGGATGAGAAATGTAAACGTAGTGAAATCAATGCGTTTTCAAACAAAAACATATTAGTGTGGATGTGGCCTACAATTGCCACAACTGCCATTATGAGTGATTTCAATACATTTGATTGTGAGCTTTGATTGACGCTGGAAAATGAGAGCTGAGTGTTGGATAAAGCATTGCCACTGCAACTATAACAAAAATATAAACAGCACATAAATAGCACCTATGTGTGGTATAACAGAGCATGTCTGACTGCTGATAATTGTGGCTTCCCTTCTCTGATCTCACCTAGTTAGTGGGCTAGTACCTCCAGATACATCAGCCATTGTGGGCCGGTGGTACAGGGCTGGTTTTGTCTAGAGGAAGGCAGAAAAACAGGATGAGCTTTTAAAGTCACGATCTGTACCATAAAAATAAAACCTGGAAATGATGAAACGGGAGAGTAATGATTCCACTATAATTCCTCTGCCCCTCGTATCTGCCACCAGTGATGAATCCCAGCACAGAAATGAGGTAGGCATTGACTATGCAGGGCTGATCAAAGACAATGTGTTGTTTTGAAATGACGAGAACACAGAGAGATGAAACACAAAGGAGAAGAGAAAGAGAGCAGCAGAGGAGAAATAGGAAAAAAAGAGAGAACGATGGAAAAGGAAAAGTTTTAATAATGCAGCCTCGATTCTAGCGTCTCTGAGTCATTCCTGAAATGCCCAATTAAGTATAAAATATTCAGGCGTGTGCAAACCTCGCTGCGGCATGGCGCAAAAAACAGCGAACGCAGAGATGAGGTATAAGCAAGTATTAGTCCCATTTCAAGACTGTTTATGATATGGCCATGTGAGACCATGTGTTTTTGACAGCGAAAACTGAGCTTTTCGAAAATACTCTCCAAGTGGATGAATTTGAACTGCTGAGCTACCCAGGCCCCTGCAGTTCTCTCTTTTTAAAACAAGGCGCTCCTAAAAAAAAATACGCAAGACGCAAGGGAATCTCTCTTTCCTAAGTAATTTATCGATACTTTTGCGGTGTAGTACTTGCGAGGCAAAGTAAAAAGTTGGATTCAAATTAATGCTTGGCTTGCACTTGCATGTGAGTGTGGGTGGTGTCAGTAATGGCAGTCTCCATCAGGAGCATTTAGGCTCTGCCAGTCATCGCACACCCCAAAGGAGAGCAGATAATGAATACGAGAAGTCTCTTGTGATGTCATTTCAACAATTTATACCTGAGACAGTCTGTCGTAGCCTGGGACACATCCCCCTGTTGTACATCCACAAGAAGCTGATTTCAAAATTATGACAGATGAGATTATTCTCTCAAGACATCCACTGAAACAGATTTTCCATGACAGTTCCCAGTCATTTGGCCAACGAAAGCCAAAGCAGTAAACACAGCTCAAAGAAGCTGATGTGCACCTAAAGTGTTCCCACCATCTGGTCTAAAGAATACTGACTAAAATATGTGGTTCTAAATGTAAAGATCAGTTGCATCAACACATTTCTGTTTTAAACAATGTGAATTGTGCCATTAAGGAGTTCAACAATCTGTCTAAATGACCCAAATGCTACCTAATGGATCATCACTGTTTTTAGATGACTTCAGTAATGAAACCTTTATGCAAAAAGGGATCTTTTGGCTTAATCTGTTCAACTGAGTTCAGTTCAGTACAGGTCAATTAATTTATGTTCAGTTCAGTTTTGTTCTAGTTCGATTAAATCCAGTTAATTTCTAATCAACTTAATCCAGTGAAGATCAGTAATGTTGTTAATTTCATTGATGGAGTGGTTGTGGCGTAGTGGGCTGAAGCACACAACTGTTAATCAGAAGGTCGCTGGTTCGATCCCCACAGCCACCACCATTGTGTCCTTGAGCAAGGCACTTAACTCCAGGTTGCTCCAGTCCGGGGGGATTGTCCCTGTAATAAGTGCACTGTAAGTCGCTTTGGATAAAAGCGTCTGCCAAATGCATAAATGTAAATGTAAATTTCATTTCTGTTGGATACAGTTCTGTTCTATTTTACTGTAGATCAGTTCAGCTCAGTTTTGTTCTAATTTAATAAAATCCAATCCAATTTAATTAAACTCAATTCTATTTTGTTAAGTGCAGTTAATTTCTGTTCAATATGATACAAATCAGATCAACTCAATTCAATAAGCCATTCAAGACAAAGATTTCTCATATACCTATGTCTATCCCATCTGAATGCATATGCTTGACTTTATGATTCATAATCACTGGAGGGAAAGGACATTGGCTTTATGCTTCACCTCCTTGTCAGTGTTAAAGTAATTTCAGTAAAAATAAATGCAAGTTCTCACTCTCTCTCTCTCAGCAGTGCCCATCAATGACATCATTCTTCACCGTGACCCTATAAGGGCCCCACCACAGCACTCTGCCATTTTATAACCTTCATAAGCAGAGAGTGAAAAAAAGGGACAGCAGGGTTTGGGGTGTGGATCAGCATACTCAAGCCGTCCGATTCACCACAATGGCCCCGTCTGCTGGCAGTGACTGATTTTCTGCTGCTTGAGTGGGGCCAGTTCATTTTTTCCGGCTTGTTTTCCGTGCTCTCCTGCCTTATTGTTTTGAACCCCTACAGAAGCGAGTGCAGCAGAATATACATTTTCATACTCTATTGGCATCCTGAAAACTGAGATGGGACCCCTCTCTGCTGTGAGGAGAAATGAGAATAGACAGAAAGAGAAAAAAGGTTTAAAAAAGAGCAGAATGTTACAGAGATGCAGCCAACATGGTTAAAAGGATATTTCACTTCAAAATGAATTTCTGTCTTCCATGGAACACAAAAAGGAGATGTGAAGGTGCAGTCTACATTTCATGCTCCATTCACTTCCATTCAAATGCATCCTAGCTGATGGAAAGGCAAAGTATCGCTGTGTCAACATAATATTTTTATGTTTAACTCTAGCACATAAACTCGATACTTCAAATAACGTGAAAAACTGGTTTGGAAACACTTTTTGTTGAGAAAATTGTCATTAATGCCAAAATTTTGTGTCACATGACAGAATTTACCTCAATCGTTAGCCTGTGTTAATCATGATGACATGGTATACATCCTTGAAAGCCAACTTATTGTACATTAAGCATTTTGTGCACTGTTATGGATTGGTCTTAATGGCATACCTGCACAGATCCGATGCTGCAAAAACATCTGCGTCATGACACTTCCAGGAGTGCCAACACAAATATCTCGTGTCATGCACCTGTCATCGACAAGAACAAATGAATAGTCAATCTTTGCGATTAATGTAATCGCAATAGTCATCCGTCTATTTATATAAGTTGCTATTCCACACCACTCAAAATAATAGACGGCAGTCATGGAATTAGCCCACAATACAAAAAAACATATAATTTCTGTGCACAAAGATGTTTTAATTAAAAAATAAATGCACAATACTATGAGAAAACCTTCAGTGCGCTTTTTTTGGAACACTAACATATACCCCAATTCTATAAAAAAGTCGGCTGAATGACATTCTCAGAATGTTCTGCACTTTTTAAAAAAAAAAATAATTTTAAAACTTTTAAATATTTTAAATCTAACCCTTGTTACTCTGATCGCATTTGCTGAGCTTCTTCAGAAAATGTCAATTGTATTATGATGCTGAAATTAATTTTAGATGACAATCACATTTAGTTGATCGTTAAAAGTTGCTGGACAAACATGCGGGACATAATTCAGTTGTGATGGTAATGCTTTAGATTAGAGGATTGTTCAAAATAGCCTATTGAATATCAGGAATGTGTCATATGTAAACCGTGATATTACACCGCATTAATTTTTCTTTAATAGCTGTGCACACAGCATATCCACATTGATGGACGGTCCTTACACTAAGGCCGAAAGTTTCCCCCACTACTTGGTGCCGGGTGTCAGCTTGAACGGGGCCATGACGATTCACTTTCTGGTAAGAACCGTTGGCAACCTGCGATCAGGACCAATATTACAGTCCTATCAGAAGGGCAACTGTTCACATCTGATTGCATTTATTTGTGAAATTAAAATGACATTGAGCTGACTAATTTAAATTAATTGTCTCAATACTCTCCCTATTTTACCATAGATCAGACACTGAAATTTATCCTAGACTACTCTTCTCATTCTCGCTCTTTTTCTTGCAAAGGTTTCTTAAGTAACTCATCAAACATACTCCTCACCTGGGACATCTGTGAGGCAAAAGGTACACAATTAGCAATTTACACACATGTCTGTAAGGAAACGGCTTAAGGGCAGATTTATTTTGCGATATACCAAATCGTATGCGCCAAAGTGTTTTTTTAATCATGACATCATCATGCACACCATTTTTATCAATAAAAGACGGCAAATTTCACAAACATTTTATAGCCATTTTCACTTTGTCGATAACAAAACAGCACAAAAAGTGGATGGAAAATAGGTTATTCAGTGCATCAAGGGATCACGCAGTTGCTCCGAGGCATGTTTCGTGAGTTTCATTGGCCGCAGATCTCTGATTGGTGAAGCGTTCTCTGGTGGACCATGGGTAATATACCATCAAGGTTGTTCATCATATACCCTCGATGAACAACCTCTCACGGAAGGTCTGCATTTAAAGTTTTAGAAGTTATCGTTGAAAATCAATTAGTCTATGGGATAAATTAAAGGTATTTTTTTTCTTCTGGAACCAGACTGTTGCGCTCTATTTGTAGGATACATGTTTCAAAGCTGTGTTTTTATTACTGCTGGAATGTGAGTAGACGGTATATTTAAAAGATAAACCTATAATATTGTTTGTAATTTGTAAAGTGTTACTTACAAAAATGAGAAGCTCTCCCACATTACATCATATCCTGGACCATTGCGTTGCCCGAGCTCAAAGCCTAGTGTGACCGCACCTTTAAACAGAATGTTAGGGACTGTATGAAAAAAAGAGCAGCGTCAACATTTCTCAAAATGTTCATTATTCAAAATGTTTCACAGAAAAAATGACAGACATAAAACTTTAGAATGACATGAGGGTGATAATGAGGGAATAATCAATATGCTGTTATCACCATTGTATAAGCCAATCGATGGAAACTTTCACATGCTTGTACTGTATTTGTTTGAGTGTATTCTGTGTCTCTGCATGTTTAGGTGTGTGTGTGTGTGTGTGTGTGTGTGTGTGTGTGTGTGTGTGTGTGTGTGTGTGTAAAACTGTGCTAATGTGCTGATAGGACACTAAAGAAATGCTTTGATGGCAAGGGTCTCCCCCCGAGGACCCATTATTCTAGAGCAGGCATTTTAATAGGCAAAAAAGTACTTCACTCATTATGGGAGTGTAAAATATTTCCCTGTTGTTTTTCTACCCAAACACATTGCAACTGAAAATGTGAAAACCATCTTTTTATACTGAAATGAGAAAATATACCTATTTTATTTTTTTAACAATTTATTTATTGCTAATTTGGAACAATTAACAAAGGTATATAATGACAAAACAGAATTAACATTAAATATGCCTATTGTTTTAATCATTTCGTAAAAGTAATGTTGTAGATGTGATTATATTTGATTGTAAAAAGATATTTATCCTGGGAAGGATTCTGACCTTATACACTTTAACACTATTCTTTTCTTGCCTTGCAGGCACTGGCATTACCTTCAAGAAATGCAAATCCAGTTTTTGTATTTTGATTTACAAATTATAGTACACCGTAACACAGGACAGGAGTTCTATGCATGTTCCGGACCCTGCCTTTGCTGAGCTTGCTATAAAGGAGTTACTGAGGGATATCCCTGTTATTTGTGCATGAGGAGTCTTAAAAGTCTTACTGCTCTCTAGCTCTGCCCAGCTGCATTATCACTTCCATTGACACAAATCTGCTTCAGGACCGGCTGGAAACCCTCCTCACCCCTAGCCCACAATCTCTCTCTTTCTCTCTCTCTTCGCTGCAGTACCTTTCTCCCTACATCAGACCTCTGCAAAGTCAAAAGAACCACTTGGTGCATGTGTGTGTGTGTGTGTGTGTGTGTGTGTGTGTGTGTGTGTGTGTGTGTGTGTGTGTGAGAGAGAGAGAGAGAGAGAGAGAGAGAGAGAGAGAGAGAGTATATGTGATTATGTATTGGCCAAGTAATTAGCGCATAGCAGCATGTTTACATTGGTGTGATGTGTAGGATTAAAGAGCAGATTAAAAGAGGCAGGGAGGAATGCTAATGTTAATATGCGTGTAGCAAAATACCACATGCTGTGATGCATTAAGAAGATGATCATTACCATCAACCATTACTACATCCCAATAAGGCATGGAGACTTTAAGGAATATTTCACCCAATTTAATTCTGCCCACACTGCCATTCCAAACACACATGATCATGATCACGTATTTCTGACACAAAACACAAGAGGAGATGTTTTGTAAAATTGTCATGCTATTCTTTTCTGTCTATGAAAATGAATGGGGAAGGGGTTTGTCGAGCTCTAAAAATGAAAAAAAAAAAAAAAAAGTACCTTAAATGCAGTCGATACAACTCGTGCACAAAATTTCAAGTCTTTTCAAACAATACAATAGCTTTGTGCGAGGAACACAAATCTCATTTGTGCTCCATTGCTTCTGCATTTTTGCAACTTTAAGTTTGAATATGAATGAGATTTAAGAACGAAAAAGCATGGATGAAATTTAAGAGCTACGGATAACGACTTAAATTCAAGTGTTCCACAGAAAAGAAAAAATATATATGTTTTTGGAATGACATGAGGGTGAGTAAATAATGACAGAATTTGAATTTTTGATTGCCCAAAGCCTTGAACAGTGCCTCTCAAAAACTATAGAATTCCTGTGGTAGGTATGTTCATCTGTGTGTATTTTTGTTCTCTCTCTTTCTTGGGTGAGGTGGATAATATAACCAGTGTACGACTGAAATTTGTAATTACTGGTAAAGAGATGAAGGGGGATTGAGAGATAAAAAGATTAAAAGGAGGATGGAGACAGCTGGTTGTTAGTGCGACGTCTGACCACAATCAGAGTGTGCCTCTGTCTCCCTCCTGTGGTTAAGAACAGTACTGCCCCTTACAAAAAAAAGTATTGTGGCGGTATCCGATGGAAATACCATGGTAATTTGATATATATAATGAACCTGAATAAAAACTATTAATACATTATGGTTTTTACAAGGTAGTCCATGGTACATGTACCAAAAAAACATGGTATTTTTTTTTTGGTTAGTGACAGTTTACGTGTATCTGACACTGTATCTTACTGCAGGTAATAAATAACGGTAAATCTTTTAGATGAAAAGGAAAGAGTAATGAGTATTCATCTTTTTGATCTACTTGGCATGCATCAACCATGTCCTATCAGCAGCTTAAGTTAAAAGTTTAACCGTGTCCATATTTACTCAAACAACCTGTCCTATGAGCCATACATGTGAGTTTTGCACATTAATGGATGTTCCTAAAAATATATATGTGTGTTCCACGTGATGCTTGAGTCATTCATCTGAGCTGAGTTTGACCGTCACCACGGCTGACCTTAGCCTGGTGCAATCAGGAGCCAATGGCATCAAGAAGTCACTTCGCCTTGGCAAACACTGTGAATCCTGACCTCTGCTGGATGGATAGCCTCCCATTCTGTTATACAAGCATAACTCACTGGGCATGTTTGGGTACAAGCCTGTCAGGGGCCACTGAAAATCAGGGTCGGATACTGCAATACTGATATCTCTTCTGGAAGGCTGAATAGAGATAGACAGCAGCTTTGTGATTTGTTAATTCAGGCAGAACACCAGACATTGTCCAGTCTACAAGGTTTATACTGTAAAAAAGCTATGAAGAGAGTGGCTATTTTAAATTGTAAAAATAGTCAAGGCTTAGAGCAATCTTAAGCACAATGCACATTTAATTAATTATTCAATGAAATACAATGGTAAACAATTAAAGTTCTCCAAAAAGCATGCATGCCACTGTGAACAAGTATCTCTCAAATTATTAATGAACGCACAACAGACCAAAAACAGAAGATTTTCATTAAAATGTTTCTTAAATTTCATGTTGTTTCTCACCAAAAATCTCAAAAAAAATAATATGTATTCAGACTTGGAATATGATGCAGGACTTGCATAGACTTTTTTTAATGACAGTTTTGTATTTAAACGCTGTATTGATCGATCAGCATCCAGGACCAGATTTATTAATTTAACAATAATTTGCAATGTGCAAATATCTCAGTAAAGGTTTTGGATTGTTTTGACAAGGCCTGACCAGAGAATGCAATTGCAAAAACTGATTACAAACTTATTAGTGTTATGTAGAACGCAAGCTTGGGCATGGGAATAAACTTATAGGTACATGTACAGAAAGATGTAAAAGATGGAGTAAATAAGAAAACTACTTTTGTAACACCAGCAAGGCTTTACTTTCTGGCACCGTAGCATCAACTGAAGTCAATGACATGAAATACACAGTCTATGGACTTTTCACTTGGTTATCAGCATCTTTATCTGACAGAACAAACCCACACAATCTTAAAATAAATAATGTATTACGGATTATTTACTTAAACAGGCTGGAGCACATAATTAACAAGGCCTTAGAACTTCTATCATTATCAGCAAAACAGTATATCTGCAAGTATACATATATAATTCTCAAGACATGTTTTCCACATACGTATATATAAATCTTATATTAAAATTGGTTTATGTACCAATATATCAAAACGTATTAATTAAAAGTCAACCGATATTGGATTTCATTTCATTCCATTCCATTTACGCATTCGACAGATGCTTTTATCCAAAGCGACTTACAGTGCCCTATTAACAGGGACAATCCCCCCGGAGCAACCTGGAGTTAAGTGCCTTGCTCAAGGACACAATGGTGGTGGCTGTGGGGATCGAACCTACAACCTTCTGCTTACCAGTTCAGTGCTTTAGCCCACTAAAATGTCAATGCTCAGTTTCTACCATGTGTGATTATGCAAATGCCTTAAGACTTATGACTATAGTTTTAACAACTGAAATATTGAATGTTTTAAAAAATATATTAAATCCCAGAAGCACATTATTGTGCAACCAAAATATACCAATAATAACCAGGAAAAAAAAATTAAGTGGATAGTGCATTTAGTGCATAATGCAGGACTTTTATCAATAAATAAGCCCAAAAACACCAGGGACTCCTTTTTTAAAATGTCTGTGATCACTGCTTCTAGCTCATTCAAACATATAAGGGAAAAAAATATGCACTTTTACATTCATCTACAAGGTATTACAATATAAACATTTTAAAGTAACCATTGTCATAATTCATCAACAGTAGATCATCAGCAATGGCTTGTCATAAATTTCCGGTATTAATGGATGGTGGACCACTCTGAAGGTGCTGGAAACACTGAATCTTTTAGAAAACAGAATTTAAGAAATTTTAAGACTTTTCAAAGACAGTGGGAATCCTGTATCAGTGTAAAGTTATTCATAAAATATTAAAACTTCAGAGCCATATCAACGCAATGCCAGTAAATATTGGAAGAAATTTTATCACAGATTTTATCTCAATTGTTTTGTATTTATTTTTTATTAACAAGTTTACGGTAAGTCATGGCATCAGCACATGTTATTGCTACTTGCACTGCATGTCACATGTCAATGAAAGCTTCATCTGTCAGCACTGAGGGATTTACATGTGACAAATGTAAGGAATCAGTCATACAGATGGAGAAGATGAATGTGTTAGAGATTAGTGGAGGCCAGAGAGAAAAAGAAGCCTGTATATATAGTTTCGATTGTGGGTAGTACAGCGGATGCTCATCGTGGTGATGAGGTTTGTAGTAGATTAGTGTTACTGAATTGCTGGATGTCTGAGTGGTGTCCCCAGAATAGAATAGGATTTATTTAAGTTTTTGGGGTAGACTTGACTGCCCCGGCCTTTCTGTGTGGAGTTTGCATGTTCTCCCCGTGTCTGTGTGGGTTCTCTCCGGGTGCTCCGGCTTCCTCCCACCATCCAAAGACATGCAGACTAGGTTAATTGGTGTCTCCAAAAATTGTCCTAGGTGTGGATGTGAGTGTGAGTGTGTGTGTGTGTGTGTGTGTGTCTGTCTATGTGTGGCCCTGCGATGGACTGGCGACCTGTCCAGGGTGTACCCCGCCTTTCGCCCAATGTTAGCTGGGATAGGCTCCAGCACCCGCGACCCTGTACAGGATAAGCGGTTGACGATGGATGGATGGGTAGACTTGACCTGCTAAAGATGGAAGGTGCCACTCTTCTCTATAGTAATTTGGCTCATAATCTTAATAGTGATAGTGTTTGACAAACTGGGGCCCAGGTCAGGTAGCAGACAAACTGGCTAATCCGAATGTCTGCTAGCTGCCTTGAGACATCACACAGGTCACATAAACTACAACTCAACGAGACTGTATAACTTAGATATCATATAGAGACTGTGTCTGTTCCCCGAACTACCAAACATGAAACCCTCAATAAGTAATTTAGAAAAACATTACTCCCCAAGGTTATTGTTATAACCATGAGCCTCGCCTGAAAGTTTGAGGAGGGCGTCTTGCTAAAACTTACAGTGATGTTTTTGGTGTTACTCAGAGGTCAGGAAATATGTTCCATTCTTTTGAACTGACAATGCTTGATGTAACATATTATATATATATATATATATATATATATATATAGCGCATCATATATATTATTTACTGTGGATAGAGCTTTAATCATTGGTGACTTCAACATTCACACAGATAAAGAAAATGATATACAGGGATTAGCATTTATCGATATTCTCAACTCTGTTGGGGTCAGACAAAATGTGACAGTATCAACTCATCACCAAAATCATACGCTAGATTTAATTCTGTCATATGGAATGTTGATAATCGTCTCGGTTAAGTATGTAACCTCCGTTCCCTGATGGAGGGAACGAGACGTCGTGTCGAAGAAGCGACACTAGGGGTCTCTCTTGAGCGCCGAAAAATACCTCTGATCTATGAAAAAAGGCCAATGAGAGTTGGTGAACAGTATTTGCATACTCCACCTCCGGATACGGATATAAAGGCGAGAGAAATACACTCGTTCATTCAGGATTTTTCTGAGGAGCCGGGAGTGTTCCGGGCACCTCAGCGGCTCGGCTCAGCGACGTGGCCGGGAAGACACGACGTCTCGTTCCCTCCATCAGGGAACGGAGGTTACATACGTAACCGAGACGTTCCCCATCTGTCGCTCACTTCGTCGTGTCGAAGAAGCGACACTAGGGGTCCACTTCAAAACTCGCCATGCGCTGAGCCGTGTACGTGTACTGCTGACACAGAAGCGGGCAGGTATTTGCACGTGCACAAGCGACCAACTGTGTTCAGGCTGCACGTACTCTTCCCCAATGCCCCGAAAAAGCGTCAGCATCCTTTTGGTTACCCAGGGGGGAACAAGGTGACGCTCCCAACTAGGGAACGGGCCAAGCCTGGCTGGGCCTCTTTTCTCTCTATGTTTTCTCGGCATAGAGCAAGAGCAGCCGGGGCCCTTACCGCATTGAGGGAAGGGGGTCTTATTCCTATTCTTTCAGGGGGAAAAGACCCTGCGGAGGTAGGGGCGGTATCGGGGCAGGATGGAGACGTGGAAGTACGCGTCCTTCAGGTCTACCACTGCGAACCAATCTAGATGCCGGACGCAGGTTAAGCGTGAGCATTTTGAACGGGAGTTTGTGCAACGCTCGGTTGAGAACTCGCAGGTCCAAGATTGGTCGTAAGCCGCCGCTTTTCTTGGGTACGACGAAGTAAGGGCTGTAGAAACCCTTCTTCATCTCGGTTGGAGGGACAGGCTCTATCGCGTCTTTGGCCAGAAGAGTCACGATTTCCGCTCGCAGGGAGTGGGCGTGTTCTCCGTGTACCTCGGAAAAGCGGACGCCCATGAAGGGGGGCGGGGGCCTGGCAAACTGAATTGCGTAACCGAGTCGGATGGTCCGGGCCAGCCAGCGAGACGGTTTGGGAAGTGAAAGCCACGCGTCCAACCTCTGCGCTAGGGGCACCAAAGGGACGATTAATTTTGACGTACCCGGCGGGGCTTCGCAGCGGGGCGGAGCAGGTAGGGCAGCGTTGGGCGGCGACAGGGCGACCCGCGGCTGAGGTGCTGAGAAGAGACTCAAGCACTTACCTTGCTCCGCACACCCGGCAGGGGGTGGGTTAGCGACTGAGGAGGTGGTCCTGGGTAGGCGTCCTCTAGACTCGTCGGAACCGGCCGGCCGGGGGACAGTCGTGGGGCTGAAGACGGGTGGTCCGTGTCCAGGAAGCCAGGACTGTTGATATCTGGGGGCAAAGTGCCGTGAGAACTGCATTTGCGGGCCAGGTGACCCAGAGACAAAAGGAAATAGCTCATTACAGAGAATATGAGAATGTGAAAATTAATTCGACAAGGAAAAAAAATTCTCCTCCCGGCCCTCCACCGGGGACGGAGCGGTCTTACCAGCCTCCGGAGGTAGCATCTTGGTCCCTGGGTCGAACGTCTACGGACAGCCTGGGAGCCTTCCGGGTCCTCGAGGGGGTCCGTGAGACGGGGGCGTCCGCTTCCTGCGGAGTGCTCAACGCTGGGGCTGAGAGCTGGGCCCGGGTTGAGGCGGAGCAGGGTGTTTCATAGCCGCAGGAGGACGCCCGTCGGCGAGCAGACGGGGCATGGCCCATGGCGGCAGGCTTGCGGCGGGGCAGGATGTGCAGTGGCCTCCGTCTGCCTCACCACTGAGGACTGCTGGGCATAGTCGTCAACGGTGGCGCCGAATGGACGGAGCTGGGAGACGGGGGTGTGGGAGAAGGTGTGCCTTGTCTGCCTCCCGCATTTCGACCAGGTCCAGTCCACAGGTGTGTTTCTGGACCACAAGGGGTGGCCATCGCCTGTTCGAGTGCCGGCGCTTCTGACCTCCGTGGCCCGGGGGCGCGGTTGGTCATCCAGCGCAGTTCCTGCAGCACATCAAGAACAGGACTACCCAAGGTGCAAGTTTTGAAGTGCCTTGGCCTGGCGTTGGTTGCAGGAAGGGCCGTGGCGTGCAGAGTGGAAGCGGTCTGGGACCGTTCCACCGCGAGGGTAGTGAGAGCGGAGGAGCGAAGAAGCCTTGGCTTTGCTCAACTCGTCGTGCACGTCCGGGAAGAAAGGAACGGGGGGGGCGTGGCTGTGAGCAGCGCACCTGCCCGCGGGACCGATCAAGTAGCCCGGGAAAGCATAGCGGATCTCCGTGCGTCAGGCTCAGGCTAGGCGGCAGACCCGAAGGTGGCGGCCCAGGCGAGCGATCAGCATCCGATGCCGCTGTAACGCTCTCCGATGCAGCGGTGATGTCATCCAATTCTGAGGCAAGCAAGCGTGCCGGGGAGGCGGGCGGTTCGAGGGGGTTTACCCGGCGAACAGAGCCCGTCATATTCCCCAAATCGCCTTCATCGCCCGCGGCGCCTGCGCCGATCCCGTAGGAAGAAGGCGGAGCGCGGCTGAAGTGGCTTTCTCTCATTACAAAAGAAAGCCGTGCGACCGCAATGCTATAACGGCCATGTTCTCACACTGAGAAGATGAACCATTGGAGAGAATGCTCATCCCGAGCTCAGACGGAAGCAAACAAGCGTGCCGGGGAGGCGGGAGGTTCGAGGGTGTTTACCCGGCGAACAGAGCCCGTCATTGTCCCCAAATCGTGTTCATCGCCCGCGGCGCCTGCGTCAATCCCGTAGGAAGGAGGCGAGGCGCGGCTGAAACGGCTCTCTCATTACAAAAGAAAGCCACACGACCGCAATGTTGCCATGGCTATGTTCTCGCACTGAGAACATGAACCATTCATAAAACACTGCCTGCGTGTGATCGCAGCCCAGGCATGCAAGACAGTGTTTTATGACCGAGAGAGGTGGGGAGAAATCACCACATCCAGAAACTACACAGGGGCGGAAATTACATCTTTATAAAGACGTGTCCTGAAAAGGACGTTCAACGCCGCTGTGTAATGCTCTTTCAGAGAAATAAACTCTTTTATGGAGAGAATCACTCTTTCAACTCTTTTAACTCTGCGCTGTCGAAGCGCCCAGGGGCAAACTGCACGCCGGCAGTGAAGAGAAAAGCCGCTGTAGTGCGCCGTAAATCCAACAGCAAAGCAGAGCGTCAGAGGATCAGAAGCAGGATCAGTTGTGTTACTCGCAGCTGACTGCATACACACGACCATCGGCTCCGAAGAAAATTACTGAATGAACGAGCGTATTTCTCTCGCCTTTATATCCGTATCCGGAGGCGGAGTATGCAAATACTGTTCGCCAACTCTCATTGGCCTTTTTTCATAGATCAGAGGTATCTTTCGGCGCTCAAGAGAGACCCCTAGTGTCGCTTCTTCGACACGACGTCGAAGTGAGCGACAGACGGGGAAATAGCAATTCTGCCACAGAGCGATGGCATCTGAGATCATTACCTAGTCTCTTGAATGCTGCACTTAGCAAAGGTCATTCAATCTATGTTATCGATTGGGTAGAACTATTCTTTGGCCACTAAAGATAGCTTCACTAATAACCTTCCAGATGTGTCTCAAATACTCAGTAAACCAATAAATTTAGAAAAACTTGATAAATTGAAATTATAGATACAGCCTTCTATCGCACTCTTGACAGAGTTGACAGTGTCTTGATTATTAAGAAAATTAAAAAGAAAAGCCCCTTTGCCATGGTAAAATGATCACATTCATGTTCTCAACAGAACAACTCAAAAAAATGCAGCTCAAGTGGAAGAGTAGCACAAGTGGAAGAGTCTTTCTTGATGTATGGAATTATAGTGTCTCTAGCTACAGAAAGGCTCTAAAAGCAGCTAGGTCTGCATATTTTAGCAATCTTATAGAAAATATCCAATATAATCCTAGGTGTTTATTCAGTACTGTGTATAAATTAGTAAGGAATAAAGCTTTAGCTGAGTCAGATATTCCATCACAGCACAGTAGTAATGACTTTATGAATTTCTTTATTGATACATTTTAAATCATCAGAAACAAAATTGGAATTATGCAACTGTCTGCAATAGTACCTCTGAAGACAGTGTCTCATATTATTCCCCATGAGCAACTTCAATACTTTGCTGTCATAGGTCAGGAAGAACTAAACTAACTTATCAATACATCAAATCAACAACATGTATGTTAGATTTGATACTGACCAAGTTATTGAAAGAGGTGTAATCTAAGATCCTCTTCTTAATATTATTAATTCCTCATTATCCTTAAGGCATGTTCCAAGAAAGTTTAGGATTGCAGTTATTAAACCACTTATAAAAAAAGATTAAAAAAAAGATTGATCCTGGAGAGTTGGCTAATTATAGACGTTAAGTTAGTATCCTAAAATGGTATTATGAAAAATTTCAATCAGGATTTAGGCCCCATCATAGTTTAGAGATAGCACTTATCAGAGTTACAAATTACTTGCTCTTATCATCTAATAACGGCTGCATTTTTATTCTAGTGCTTTTAGATCTTAGTGATGCCTTCGACACCATAGATCACAAAATTCTCTTTAAAAGGATTGAGAATAATGTTAGCATTTGTGGACAGGCTTAAGCTTGGTTTAGGTCCTATTTATCCAACCGCTACCACTTTGTCTGTGTAAATGAAGAATTGTCAGATCAAACTACAGTTAAGTATGGAGTGCCACAGGGGTCAGTTTTAGGGCCTCTCCTTTTCTCCTTATATATGCTTCCCCTGGGAGACATCAGGAAAAGTGGAATTAGTTTTTACTATTATGCCAACGATACACAACTTTTTAAATTTTCTTCTACTCAAATCTGACAAAACAGAGGTACTAATTATTGGACCAAAAACCCCTAAAAATAAGACTGTGACAAGAAGGGGGGGCGTGGCCGGGCCGTGATGATGCACACCTGGCACTGAGTTGACTAATTGGGAGAGATATAAGGGGGGTCATGGACGCCAGTTCGAGAGAGAGAAAGAGAAAAAGCTGTGTGTGTACATCTTTGTTTTAAAGTTTATTTTATGTTTGAGTTCAGTTTGTTATTAAAGTTTTATGTTGACTGTTCAGCTGGATCACACCTCCTCTTTGACCATCTTAAGAACCTTGTTACACCGGTGCTGAAACCTGGGAAGGAGGAGGGATTTTCTGTCATGGAGTCCTCACCGCTACCGTCCACCTGGAAGCAGAGGAGCCGCTGAGGAATCACTGCCATCTACCAGGTGCCAGAGGAACTGTTGCCGTTGCCGTCTACCAGGGGACCGATGACTCACTGCCATCTGCCAGGGGAGGAGTGGCTGTTGTCCAACAGGGGGTGGAGTAGTGGCTGAGGACCAGGTGACAGCATATCCGGTGACCCGCGAGCCACTTTTTACATTAACATTTACAAATGTAAACAATGGTGGTGGCTGTAGGGATCGAACCAGCGACCTACTGATTAACAGTTATGTGCTTTAGCCCACTACACACAAATGCAGCAGATAGAGTGCTGACTAGAACCAAGCAATATGATCATATCAGCCCAATCTTAGCATCTCTACATTGCTACCTTACATTGCTACCTTAAATGTTATTCATTTTAAAATACTTCTATCTACTTACAAAACTTTGAATGGTCTTGCTCCACAGTACTTACACTCACCTAAAGGATTATTAGGAACACCTGTTCAATTTGGCTGGTGGTGGTGGTGTAATGGTGTGGGGGATGTTTTCTTGGCACACTTTAGGCCCCTTAGTGCCAATTGGGCATCGTTTAAATGCCACGGCCTACCTGAGCATTGTTTCTGACCATGTCCATCCCTTTATGGCCACCATGTACCCATCCTCTGATGGTTACTTCTAGCAGGATAATGCACCATGTCACAAAGCTCGAATCATTTCAAATTGGTTTCTTGAACGTGACAATGAGTTCACTGTACTAAAATGGCCCCCACAGTCACCAGATCTCAACCCAATAGAGCATCTTTGGGATGTGGTGGAACGGGAGCTTCGTGCCCTGGATGTGCATCCCACAAATCTCCATCAACTGCAAGATGCTATCCTATCAATATGGGCCAACATTTCTAAAGAATGCTTTCAGCACCTTGTTGAATCAATGCCACGTAGAATTAAGGCAGTTCTGAAGGCGAAAGGGGGTCAAACACAATATTAGTATGGTGTTCCTAATAATCCTTTAGGTGAGTGTATGTGACCTTCTATCACACTATATTCCATCACGTTCACTAAGATCACAAAATTCTGGTCTGTTAATAATACCTAGAATATAAAAATCCACAAAAGGAGGTAGATCCTTATTCTATTTGTCTCCAAAACTATGGAATAGTTTTCCTAAGATGGTTCGGTACTCAGACACTTTCTCTCAGTTTAAGTCTAGACTAAAGACATCTTTCAGACAGGCATGAACCAAATTTTTCTAACAACTCATAGTTATGCTGCATTTGTTAGGTCTGCCGGAACCGTAAATGCTTCTCATATTCTATAATCCTGTATTAAAGTGAATGGCATCTACGCTAATACTATTCTATCTGTTTCCCTGTCTTAACCTCTTGATACATTTCCTGAGGTTACCAGAACCTGCCAGATCCAGCTACGATCCTACCTGATGTCCAACTCCCACTACTACGTGTTACTGAGTGAGGACGACTAATTGCAGCCTGTGCCAGCCAGATATCACTTCAGTCTTACTACGATCGACTTCACAGAGGATGAACTAATGCATGCACCAACCATCAGACATGGGATACTTCACTGGACACTGCCTTAAACTTGGATTTAAGATTGACTCCTCCGCAAATGAATCTGCCACAAGATTACAGTCGAACTGCAGTGCCCCTTACTGACCTCTGCCTGTATCATCTTGGTCAAAGGATGGACTACACATTTAAAATGGAATACATAGATAATAACTTAATTGCAGCCTTCATCAGCCAAATAGCTAAATACAATGCATCTGTTTGCACTTCTGCAGTTAATTAAGAATGTAAATTCTAAGACTTTAGTCATTAATCTACTGTTAATACAAAAGCTTTTTGTTTAAACATTGGCCCCTAACACTAACTTAGTTTACTTGTTGTAAATATTGATTTGTAATACCCATAAATAACTAATATTAACATTATATTCATACAGTTAAGTCAGAGGGGAACTGGCCCCCACAGTGAGCCTGGTTTCCCCCAATGTTATTATTATAGGTCTCCATTATTAACCGAAATTTAATGGAGCTTTGTTTTCCTTACCACAGTCACCTTAAGTTTGCTCACTGGGGGTCTAAATATAAATATAATTATTTTCTATTATTTATTTTAGCACACAATTTATGATCATGTTGTTTAATAAACCACACTATTATGACTCAAAGACATTACTATATTACAGCTTTTTCTGTTAAAAATATATTGTCATGAGGTGTCTGGATGCCAGCCTCTGTTATTAGTAAAGACTTAGGACTAAAAGCATACAAAACAATAATGTAATTTTAGTGGAGGTGGGAGGGGAAGGTCTTTGTGGAGTATAATAAGTGTTCTCGCTCCCATTGTGTGAAGCATCTGCGCCACCTAAAAATAGCGTGCTGTTTCACAGGCACGTTTGTGCCAGCTCTGCAGCACCTCAGGTTCATAGCTATCTCTCTGAGACATACTGGGTAATGGAGAAGCAATAATTACAGCTCACTATGATGTTGTCCAAGTGCTTGACTATGGAAAGAAGAACAGATGCAAGAAAAGTCATTGCACATGAATAAAGATGCAGGATGAGATTAGAATACATACAGTAAATTATCATGAGTTCATGGGATGCTTTTGAAGTCAGACAAATTGTTATAAAGCTTTCCCTGTGTGAAACGAGGTGAGTCATAATTTAAAGAAATATTTCATCCTAAAATTATAATTATATAATTATTTTCTCACCCTCAAGTAGTTCCAAATTTGTTTTGTTTTCTGTCTTTAGTGGAACCTAAAAGGAGAAACTTTGAAGAATGTCCTGTTCACTCATTTCCATTCAGATGCAAAAAATGGGGACTGGAGATTTCAAGCTTCAGAAAGGACACAGAGCACCATAAAAGTGGTCCATGAAAGTATAATTTCAAGTCTTATAAAGTAATACCATAGGTTGGGTGAGAAACAGATGTAATTTAAGTTGTTATTCACTATGAGAGAGGAAGTGATGTCCAATTCAAGAACAAATCGTTCACACCTGATTTGTGAACTGGATCCACCGATTTATTGAAAAGATCCATCTCAAAACAATGATTAATTCACAAAATGAACATTGCTACTTCTATCATTAACTCTTATTAACACACCAAGAAGAGCTGGGGTGAATGTCAAGATTTTCAGTAAATAACGATTAGAGATTGTTTTCACCCAAAGCTATCATATGACTTCAGGAGACTTGGAATAGAGCGCTCAAGTCATATGGACCAATTTTATGATATGTACATAGTGCTTTTGCATCTTCTTTTAAACTTGCAAGCTTCAGTTCCCATTCAGCATAATTGCATGGAAATGAGCAACCATTACATTATTCAAAAAATCTTGCATTGCAAATTATGTACTCCGTTAAAAGGATAGTTCACCCAAAAATGAAAATTCTCTCATCATTTACTTACCCTCATGCCATTCCAGATGTGTGACTTTCTTCCTTCTGCTGAACACAAAGAATTTTAGAAGAATATCTCAGCTCTGTAGTTCCATCCATTGCAAGTGAATGGTGACCAGAACTTTGAATGTCCAAAAATCATATAAAGGCAGCATAGAAGTAATCCATATGACTCCAGTGGTTAAATCCAAATCTTCAAAAGTGATGTGATAGGTGTGGGTGACAGATCAAAAGTACTTTTTTATTATAACATTTCTTCCCTGCCCAGTCTGTGGCTATATGCACAAAGAATGTGAATCGCAAAAAAACAAAATAAAAAGAATGTGAAAGTAAAAGTGAAGACTGAGAGTAAAAATGACATATGTTTATCTGTTTCTAAACCAAGAGTCTATTGGATTACTTATATGCTGCCAGTATGTGCTTTTTGGACCTTCAAAGTTCTGGCCACCTTTCACGTGCATTATATGAACCTACAGAGCTGAAATATTCTCCTAAAAATTTGTTCAAAAAACTAAAAGTTTGTTTTCAGCAGAAGGAAGAAAGACATACACATCTGGGATGGCATGAGTTTGAGTAAATGTTGAGAGAATTTTCATTTTTGTGTGAACTATCCCTTTTCCTAAACAGATCAGTGCCTTTTGCTGATCTGTTAAGATAAGTGATAGTGCTGATTAGGACTGCTCGTTTTTGATGGTGCCAGAAACGAGGCCTGTTATTTATGTTTATATGAGGCAGCCCTCAGAATTCACCCTCCAGGGACATCACTGTAAACAACACCAGTCAAATACAAGGTCCTGCAATTTACAGTTTCTGCACTTACAGACGGTCAAGCAAGACTTCAAACAAGCCATACATCACTGCAGAATTAGCATACACCCTTCAAACCTCAACTTCCAAACAAGACAAAATGTTCAGAGAATGTGGGCACATTCCAGAACAGTCGAATAGCTGAGAAAGCATACATTTAGTCAGGGCCGCGACCTTCTTCACTGCCCTGGGATACTGGGAATATTTGTCAGTAATGCATTTAAAAGCTATGCACCATGATAGGTCCCATAGTCAAACATATCCAATTCCAATACAGATTGCCAAACAGAGCCACTTAAAATGTGGTAACATGGACAAAGATGGCATTCCACAGGAGAAAATATATTACGTACTGTATATGCACTTTAGTTCAGAGGACATAAATAACTTTGTGCAACATTTTAATAGCTATAGTGAGATACAGATTTAATTCTATAGACGCTGTTGAGCGTGTGTGCCTCTATTGAAGCAACATTCCATAGAGCCTCCAAATAAAAAAAACATGGCCACACAAATTCTTTCTTGCAGTTATGATATATCACAATATTTTGAACACAGAGTTTCCATTTTAATACAGCCAATTACTTTTGTAATAAAACGAGCATATCAGAGACCGTTTTAACAAAAAAGAGAACGGAAATAGACAGGCATGATGATGGTATACGGATAAATATTGCCATCTAGTGGCCAAAAAGTTTTGTTGCATATTTTACTGCAGTATTTAGAGGCCCCAAGCATCATATACTGTAAGCCAATGCTTCTAAACTCATCCCAAGTTTTACATTGGACATCTAGTGGGAGTGGCACCCAACAAAGAATTGAAAAGTAAACAAAATATGTAATTAAAATACTACATTGAAATGATTAGCATGAATCGTAGACTAAAATGTCTGAAATAAATGTTGTAAATGCACAAATAACAACAGTTGTGTGATTTACCTGTCTAGAACATGGAACAAACGCTAGGCCAAATATTGCATTAGTATTAGGCCAGCTGTATTACCAAGTAACCGATCTGCACCAAAATACCAAAAAGTTTATTTGGGCAAAATAAATTTGACATCAACAACAGAAGATATGGGAAGCCTTCTCTTCTTTTCAAAAGCTGATCAACCCTTTTTTTCTTTTTTCTTTACTATCCTATTTAGCACAGTAATATTCATTTTATTATTTGCATTTACTAGCTTTTTATTTGCCCTGCTGTCCACGACCCTATCCAGAAAGACCTGCAACCACCACTTGAGAACTAATCTAAGGCAGTTGTTTAATATTTAAAGGAATTTTATTTATTTGTAAATAAATAGAATGCATTAATTTATAAAATAAATGTAAAACTAAATAAAATATACTGTATTTATTTAAAGAATTTATCTGTTTGTTTTTATTTATGGTGTAAGGAACACACTATAACAGGAAGAATAAGCAGTATTATTATTATTATTATTATTATTATTATTATTATCCCCTGAAGTTTTCTTCAACAAGAATGAGAAGTGTTAAATGAATAAATCGCAATGACTCATTTTCAGAGAGCCCTCTTTTTGTTTGTTTTAATTTGTTGCTATAAACAGAAATCATCTAGGTTACATATTCCCTGATGGAGGGAACGAGACGTTGTGTTGAAGAAGCGACACTAGGGGTCTCTCTTGAGTGCCAAATATGCCTCTGATCTATGAAAAAAGGCAAATGAGAAGTTGGCAGACAGTATTTGCATACACCACCCCCGGACATATGGGTATAAAAGTGGGGAAATACATCGAGTTCATTCAGGATTTTTCTGGTCCGGCCACAACAGTGGCTCGGCTCAGCGACGTGGCCGGAAGGTCAGCTGAATGTCCTCGCAGTGGCAGACCACGTGTAACAACACCAGCATAGGATCGGTACATCCGAATATCACATCTGCGGAACAGGTACAGGATGGCAACAACAACTGCCTGGGATACACCAGGAACACACAATCCCTCCATCAGTGTTCAGACTGTCTGCAATTGGCTGAGAGAGGCTGAACTGAGGGCTTGTAGGCCTGTATAAAGGTTCCAACAGGAAGGAAGCGGGAAGCGGGTTGGCAGTCCAGATAAATTGGCTTTTATTCAAGCGTTCAGCTTCACAGACAAAGTTTAGGCTTTTCAGCTTCAGAAACACTAAACAGACTTTCAGCTTCACGAACAGTAAACCGACTTCAAAGATACAGAAGTGTCTTTTCAGCTTCACGCATCTCTCTCTCTCTCTCTCTCTCTCTCTCACTGGTGTTCTCTGCAGACTTTTCAAGCCCACCTCCGTCAACACCGTAGCAAGAAACGGGTGTTACGCAACATTAATCACCAGGTGATGACCCATACTGCTTTCTCTCCCCCCAGTGACAGACACACGACCACATTCTGCTCAACAGACTGTTGTAAGTCAGGTCCTTACTAGACATCACCGGCAACAATGTCACCTATGGGCACAAACCCACCTTTGCTGAATGCAATGCAAATAAATGCAAATAAAAAAAATATGTTTTTGCTGAAAATAAAAGAAGTTGAAAGTGAGAGGACGTTTCTTTTTTTGCTGAGTGTTTATATATATATATATATATATATATATATATATATATATATATATATATAATTTTTTTTCTTTTAAATAACTTTGTTTGCTTTCAGGTTTACATTATATTTCAATGTGGAATTTTGAGCGCCGTGCAAATTACATAACATCAGTAAATATCTTTAGACTAGAGCTGAATGACAAGTTTTTCAATGTTGCTCTTTTGCATTACAACCCAAAACTTTTTAAGGCAATTCTTGCACGCACACACACACACACATGCTTGCACATGCCATGCATGGAACAGGTGTCCTGTATGTGATATATGTATCTCATTCATATGCTCCTTTAGTGTGCATGTTTTGGTTACTCTGCACTACAGAGAGTCAGTGAGAGGTTATTAGACAGCGCCTTCATCTTAAGACTGAACGTGTTATTATCCCGCACTGCTAAGACCTCCTTTATGACATCACAGGCCAGAGGGATTTAGTGTCCCAAAGTTTGTCATAACATAACACTATTATGTACAATAACTGTTAAGTCACTCACAGGGTGTTTATTTTCCTTTTTTAATTCATGTCAAATCAAGTCAAGGTACTTTCTGTATGTGATGAATCATTGATTAAGGTAATTAAACTCATTCAAAGACCCATTTGCTGATTTATTCTTGGGATTTCACTTAATCTCAGGATTGAGGAGTGACTGTTGGATAGTCAAATTATTCTGCACTGATGTGTTAAAGAGAAAGCATTAAAAGAATATTCCAGTTAAGAACAATCAATAGAATTTGTGGCATAATGTTGTTTACAACAAAAAATTATTTTGACTCATCCCTCCATTTCTTATAAAAGAAAGAGCAAAAATCGAGATTATGGTGAGGCGCTTACAATGGACGTTAATGAGGCTAATTTTGGAGTGTTTAAATGCAGAAATGTGAAGCTTATAATTTTATAACAGCACTTACATTAATTCTTCTGTTAAAGCTTGTGTATCGTCGTTTTTGGGGTCGTATTAGGGTTTATGGCATTTTGTCATCATGGCAACGAAGTTGTAATATTGGATATAACTTTACAGAGATAAGGTTAGTAAGTGATTTTATCATACTAAAATCATGTTATAATGTTTGTCTCTTGTGGCTATTCTTTTAAAACTGTATTTTTATGATTATGAATTAGCCTCATTAACTTCCATTGTAAACACCTTGCTGTAACCGTGATTTTTTCCCCTTTTCTCCCCAATTCGTAATGCCCAGTTCCCAGTGCGCTCTAAATCCTCATGGTGGCGTAGTGACTCTCCTCAATCTGGGTGGGAGAGGACAAATCTCAGTTGCCTCCCTATCTGAGACGTCAAATCATGCATCTTATCAAGTGGCGTGTTTAGCGCGTTACCACGGAGACTTAGCACGTGTGGAGGCTTCACGCTATTCTCCGCGGCATCCACGCACAACTCACCACACACCCCACCGAGAATGAGAACCACCCATTATAGCGACAAGGAGGTTACCCCATGTGACACTATCCACCCTAGCAATCGGGCCAATTGGTTGCTTTTTTCTGGCTGGAGTCACTCAGCATGCCTTGGATTCAAACTCATGACTCCAGGGGTGGTAGTCAGTGTCAATACTCGCTGAGCTACCCAGGTCCCTCACTTTGCTTTTTTAAATAAATGAGGGCTGAGTCAAAATAATTTTTTGGCATAATAAACATTATGCCACGAATGCTGTCGATTGAGCTGAACTTGTATTAAACCCGGACTATTCCTTTAACTCTCAAACTTCCAGTGCCCCCTTTCATAAGTAAGATCTCTACATCAACTAGTCCTATTCCACAACTGTTTCCAAGAATAGCTGAATCCCCATTCTCCCATATCAATAATTGTGCCATTCCAGAGTCCACGTCGGGCATTACTTGATGTTGTATTTGTTCTGGCATAAACACAGCTGTGCAAGAAGGTGACTGCTGGGAGATGTGGGGCTCACTGTAGAAGGTTAGGAGTGAGTGTTGTCTGCTGACCGCAGCATTTCCCAAAGTGGCTGCGTTTTCAGCCATCAGCGGCGCATAGCCTTTGGACTGGATATCCAGATGATGTGAAAATAGCAGAGGGAGGGTAGTGTGGTCTTGTAAACACAGCTATTAAAGCTCGCGTTTTGGCTGCGGCTCAGGAGTTGAGGGCACCCGGTGCAATCAAAACACGTGCTCTTACATTTCACAACACAAACATGGCCTTCTCTCAAGGGGGGAGGGGCACTGATTCTAGGAAATCAAAACTGAACTTTACAATTGCAGCCTGCACCATAACTAACATGTGACTTGCATGCTATTCTCCCACATTCCTTTTACTTAGCTGATTCAACCTCTCTAGATATCTAAAAATATCAACTACTGCTTTTTCAAGCACTTGTTTTGAGCAATATGCAAGATTGTATATCACTCTGCTCAACCTATCTAAACATCACCAGGCTGTCATATCTATTTCTAGACTATGATGATGTCAGGGTAAATACAAACACTTGTTGTTAACAGGCATCTTCAGGCAATCTCTGTGGTTAAAGGAATAGTTCACCTATAAATGAAAACTATGTCATCATTTACTTGCCCTCATATTGTTCAAAACATGTATGATTTTATTTCTTTCTTGGAACACAAAAGGATATGCTATGCACATTGACAGCCTTAGTCACCTTTCATTTTCATTGCATCTTTTTTTATACAATGAAAGCGAATTGGGACTGAGGCTAGAATTCTACCTAACATCTCCTTTTGTGTTCCACAGAAAAATAAAGTAATCTGGTTTTGCAACAATATGGGGGTGGGTAAATGACGACAGAATTTTCATGTTCGGGTGAATTTCAAAAATGATTATTTTTAAACAGTTTTCTTGAATATTCCCTTTGGCTACAATTTGCTGGACAAAAAGATAGTCACACCCCAAACTCATGCCATTGGTTGAGTCAATAAGTGTGTTTACATGCATATTAATATGCTGACAATTTCCAAAAATCAGCTTTTTCAAAAAATGCAAGAAAGCAGCGTTTACATGAGTTTTGAAATTATTTTTGATTTCAACACATAAAAAGGCATGCACACAACTCTTGGATAATGCTGTATGTTGGATAAGCCAGTAAGAATGGCACTTAAGGTGTTTACATGCAACGCAAAAATGGGGTAATGGGCAAAAATCTTTTTTTCCTTAAACTGTTTATATTCTTACCCCAATAAAGGAAAGCTGTTTATGTAATTTACATGACCATACACATTATTGACATTAAGCATACATAAGACATTAAGCATAATCAGTATAAGGTCGTGCATGTAAACACTCTCAATATTGATGTATTGGGCTGGTGAGGATGCTCAGACAAACAGAGCAGATGTATTGATAGCGCAACAGAGCCACAGTGTTCACACTTTTCAGGGAAATCAACCTAGAAATGGCTTTCTTAACAGATAAAATAAGAGAAAAAAATTAACACACCTCTCGGGACAGCCTTAATTATTGTCACGCTATTTCTGCAGTCATTGCAAGTAAGAAATCAATATGATCAAAAACACTTGCCACAGATAAGCGCAAAAAAGGCATGCAACCAATATCACCAACTGACAGACTTCCAGTAACTGTGTCACATATACTGTGCAGTACAACACAGTGTTCCTTTCCATAATCTCATGCTCTGATTAGGATGAGCCTCTCTAAAGTTAGACGGAATGAACATGACTATGCAAGAGAAAGTCTGTGTGCCTAATCCAATACGGCCAAATCTCCATCCAGATCTGGCCCAGACATTGGCTGTAACTTAGAGCTGAGTAATAACAATTGCCTGAAGAGGTTGACACCAGACAGCTACAGTAACACTTTGATGAAAGTAAAGGAGTTTTCTTAAAGGATTCACATTTAATGCTTTGTGTGTTTACACAAACACCAATCAACTAAGCCCTACAATTTACACAGGTGCACAACAA
The DNA here is from genome assembly GCA_032164185.1 of Moxostoma hubbsi. Lineage (NCBI taxonomy): Eukaryota > Metazoa > Chordata > Actinopteri > Cypriniformes > Catostomidae > Moxostoma > Moxostoma hubbsi. Next base: position 9,702,865 of record JAVLUX010000014.1, on the reverse strand, counting down.
TGGCAAATGCCAGATGTGAACTGATACCACTACTACGACTCGTGCAATGATTCAGCGTCCAGAGTAAGGGTACAAAGGATTTAAAGTCATAATAACATCAAAATAGAAATCAGTATTGTGAGAGATTTGTCCGTTCACATTATTCCAAAGGAAAAAAAATATCTTTGTAATCTTTCATCAAAACTTAAAACTTCAAATATGTTATTCTATCCCAGCTTAATATGCAGAGACAACTGTAAGTAAAGCATTCATATGTTAATTTTCTCAAAAGATTTAAACAATGTGTATTTGCCGTGCTATAAACATTTATACGTTTGTTTTGAGCGACCCGCTTAGACCTGTCACAACAACATTACTCAACTAATGGCATGAGAGCGGGACTTTCTGACTGTTTGAACGATTGCAGATAAGGGGTGTTTTCAGAAAGCTGTTGTTTATTTTTGCAATTCCGTTCGGTGGCGCTAGTGTCGCAGAAATTACATAATTCAGCTTTAGTAACTTGCTCTGCCTCTGAAAGGGCTTTTCTTTTTTGGCTGACATCACGAAGCCTTACTTTATCAACTCCTCCCCTCCATCCACCTGGCTCCATTTTGGTATGAAACTCCCATTCCAATCCAATTGATTACCGGTGCATGTAATCAGGTACCACCCTACATTATTTTCTGTTTGAATATCCCGTTTCGTTTAGAAATACATAATACGGAAATAAAATGGGTTGTGGATGCTGTTTCATGTTTACTTTAAATACTTGCTTTGTCAGAAAGCTGAATACCTTAATGTTTAAAGTAATAAACACATTAATATATACAGTAACTGTAAAGGCTTGTGGTTCAGTAAATTAATCACTTCATTATCTGCCCTTACTGATTCAGTGAAGATTTCCTCAGATTAATTCAAACCAATAACTTGTCGGTTGAAGAGTCAATTGGATTGATTCATTAAAAGAACCGGATCATAAGAGTATAGGCTGATTTATTTGTGAATTGACCTGCGCTGTATGTTTCTGAGTGAACACAATGCAATGAAAGATGTTTTGGGATTATGTCATGGTATGCGTGGATTTTTTTATTTTCTCATAATAAAACTGAAGCTCACAAATCATGTAAAAAAAAAAAAACAATTATTTTGCCGTGGAGCAGAAGATTGGGATCGGAACATTAAAAAAAATGTTTTGCTCTGTGCTAAAGTAATTATCATAAGGCACATTCCCACTTTAAAAATAAAGTAACATACTAATAACATCCATACTTTAATTGCAGTGTTGAGGCACATATTAGATTGTACCTTGCAGGGGAACAGGAAGAAATAAGCAATAAAGCCTCTCCCTTACAGCTAAATACAGGACAGGTCAGTAAATCAGCAGGGTGGGGCTCTCTGTCTCTCTCTCAGTCAATTGCTTATGGATTATCTCCTTGGTTACTTTGCCCTCATTTGTTTTATGCCTACAATTAAAAACAATGCTGGTACAAAACACTCTGAAATACCCAGAATCCATGGACCTTTCATTTGAAACCAGGGCTCAAGAACCATTGAAACAGAGCAGTGTCCTCCTGCCTCACATCACGGCTCTATGCTAAAGGAATATTCTGTGTTCAATACAAGTTAAGCTAAATCGACACCATGTGTGGCATAATGTTGATTACAACAAAAAATTATTTAAACCTGTCCTTTCTTTTCTTAAAAAAAATTAATAAATATATAAAAATTTGAGGTTACAGTGAGGCACTTACAATGGAAGTCAATGGAGCCAATTTATGGAGGGTTTTAAGGTCAGAAATGTGAAGCTTATGATTTTACTTGAACTTACTTGAATTCTGTTATAAATCATGTATTATTTGAGTTGTAAAGTTTACAAATAAGTTTATAGTCATTTAGGGTTTGTTGACAAAATCATCACAGAAAATGTTAGTATGCCATTTTATCACACTAAAATTATGTTAATATGCATTTTGCTTATGCATTGTTGCTACACATTTGAAACATATTTTAACGTTTACGGATTGGCCCCATTCATTTCCATTAGTGCCTCACTGGAACTCAATGTTTTTTTAAAGAAAAATAGGGACAAGTCTAAAAAATGTGTTTGTGGTAATCAATATTGAACTCGGAATATTTACAACATGTTTTTAAAGCACATTGCCCACTGGATGTCTTTTTATGACAGTATTGCCTAATGTGTTGGAGATTACAGACTCTACAGTGCTCTTCATACCAAATAATTCATTAATAATGTATATAAAAAGCAGATAAGTATCGTGTATCCAACACTGAGCAATTCCTGATACATAGAGATTTTTTTGTTCAATGTAGCTAGCCAATCTTTATCTTTCAAAGCTTTATGGCTATGCATTAATTAATTAAATGAACCAATCAATCAATATATAACTGAATTTTATGTTACGTATTCTGTTTACACTGTAAAACAGATCATCAGACAGACATACCATGATAAACAAAAGTGGCTGAATGTAAAGGGACATTAACCTCTTTTACACAAAGTGCACATGGCACAGTGGGTTCTCAGTAAGCTGAATTCTGAGAAACTGAGTCCCTGTAGGCATAGTGATGACTTAGACAGTGAGCAATGGCACACTAGAGGTCTGTGTCTGATACAACCACACGTCTCAGTCTGTGCTTAAAACTGCTCTCCCTGTTGTGAAGTAAACAAAAAAAAGCTGCTATGCATGTTCAGTTGCAATCTGTGCAAACAGACACAATCAACTGATTGATCACAGCTTTGGCAGGCTGACATGACTTTATTAACTTACTAGGAAACACTGGAACATTGCTTACAGTTTAATTTAGCAATTCCTTTTCAGTACATTATCTTTTCGATTTCAGACACACCGTTATTTTCTAGCTACTCAATATTCTGAGTATTAAGTTAGAACTTAAATTAAATTAATCTGACCAATCAGATCAAGTCATGGTAATGTAACTCATCATTTGTACAATGTAGCTGAATAGTAATTGTACAGACTATAAAGTATATTGTGGCCAATAATCCACTCTTCCTACACCATTCACCCCCTAGCATGTTATGTAATGACAGACTGCAAAAACAGATTGACCTAGCCCACTTGGCGAACGTGTATGCTGAGTAACGTGATATGCATGTATGTATGTTTTTTCATTTTCTACAAACTGTCAACATACATGATCAGATAAATCCTACTTGATGTAATTACTGGGATTTTCTATGTTATAAATGCAAACCTCCTTATGAAGGTATTAGATCATCGTACTTGTGTAAACTTTGATTATTAAACTATATATTCTAAAAGCAGCAACCAGACAAAATGGTGCAAGTTGTTTTGGGATGAATAGCAAAAATTGCCCGTACCAGGATTTTATTATTATTAACCACTTGAAATTGTGTATGTTCTCGTGCCATGTTTAACCAGACTTCCAAAAGTAGTCAAGTTCTGCTAAAGGGATAGTTCACTCAAAAATTAAAAACCTCATAATTTATTCACCCTCATGCCTTCCCAGATGTGTATGACTTTCTTTCTCCTGCAGAACACAAATTAAGGTTTTTAAGGTCCATATAAAGCAAGTGAATGGTGACCAAAATGTTGAAGCTGCAAAAAGAACAAAAAGGCAGCATAAAGTAATCCATATGACTCCAGTGGTTTAATCCATGTCTTCTGAAGGAATCTAATACATTTTGGGTGAGAACAGACCAACTCTTTTTCACTGCACATCTTGCCATTGCAGTCTGTAAGGATGATCATTATTTCAAATTTGATCAGTGTTTCCCCAACCACTGTGCCGCGAAAAATTGTCAGGTGTGCCGTGGAAAATTATCAGATTCCACAAAATAAATCAGGGCTCCGGACTAAGACTACTTTTTCAACCATTTTTCCTAACAGTGCGATTAAACTTTGCAAGAGGTCGCACTGATGTGACTACAAAGTTGGCTGACTGACTCTCTGATTGTGATCCATATGAGAAATATCAAATGGCAAACGTTCCAAACGTGAAGGAAACAGCTTTACACGGATCAGTCAGCTCTGCTCAATGGACAAATCAGCGCAGAGATGTGTATTTACACGTGGACCGGTCAAATCACTAATTGGGCCCAATTTGGACATTTTCACTTAGGGGGTGTACTCACTTTTGTTGCCAGCGGTTTAGACATTAATGGCTGTGTGTTGAGTTATTTTGAGGGGACAGCAAATGTACACTGTTATACAAGCTGTACACTCACTACTTCACATTGTAGCAAAGTGTCATTTCTTCAGTGTTGTCACATGAAAAGTTATAATCAAATATTTACAAAAATGTGAGGGGTGTACTCACTTTTGTGAGATACTGTATATAGTATATCAATATATCAATATAATAGTGAGAGAATACAATTTAATTTCAGAATGTGTTTTTCATACGAAAAATTCCATAATTTGTTTTATGGTTACTGCTAATCATGGTTTTACTTTTGGTTACTATGATCTTATTTCAAATGCACAGTTAAAACTACAATGGAAAAATTCAGTGGAACTTTCCTTCTGTGTAAAATCTTTTCTAATGCCCTCTAGTCATCAACATCCTGATAAAAAGAAAGAAACCATGAAAGAAAAATCAGTGCGACCAACTCAAGAGCTGGTGTGACCATTTGTAGAATTTAACACCGGTGCAACAACTCTTAAATGTTAGTTTGGAGCCATGCAATAAATAGATAAATAAAAACATATTTGCTGTAGCATTGCAAGAATTAATTCGCAAGAACAAATCTAAAAATAAGAAAAGATGCAAATTTGTTGTTTTAGTCATTACCCAATTAGCACTCTCGCCACTTGTGATCTCATTATACACCACACCAACATGACTTGCGTTTTTTTGTATAGGCGAATTTCAAACATTATGAGTAAACGCGCAACTAAAATGGACAGAAAACATGGAAGTTCTTGAAAAGGAAAATTATCAAAGATGGTTATCTGGGACAGTGGGACAGAGATGTTCCATGGGATTTGTTTAATTGTAAAAAGTGTGCCGTGGCAGAAAAAAGGTTGGGAAACACTGAATTTGATTACACTTCCTAGCATGTAATCGAGCTTGAAATCATGATTGCCAAGGAGACTGCAGATTTCAATATTTATTGTGAAAAGGAATTAGATTTTGGTCCGTTCTCACCCATAACCAATTGGATTGCTTCAGAAGACATGGATTAAACCACTGGAGTCTTATGGGTGATTTTTATGCTGCCTTTATGTGGTTTTTGAAGCTTCAAAGTTTTTGTAATCATTCAATAGCAATGTGCAGAATTTAAATTTTGGGTGGAGCTATTCCCTAACTGTTTCTAAGAACTCAGAAATAATTTCCCCTGAAAGAGGACGTGGTGAGAGTGGTTGAGCTAACTGTGAAGACTGAAAACCGAAAGACCCGGATGTAACAGAGCAAAGAAACACAATTATTTATCATGGTTAATGTTTGATTGTTATCATGAGGATGATAACAATCAAACAAACATGTCAAAACAAATAGCTACATTGCAAGTCTGAATACAACCATTAACATAAATAATTGAGATGGTTCACACCTTTAATCCTGGCATAACTGCCAATATTCAGTGTTTAGTGTATCTGATTACAAAGTAATTATTTACTGTAATCGAATTACTTTTTAGTCAAAAAGTAGTGTAACACTTTACATTTTATTGTATTGCAATCAGGTTACAGTTACTGACTTTCAGTTAAAATAATTACTTTTATGAACATTACTTGCACAAATGGAATATGTATCATATATTTCAAATATTAATTCATATCTGCTATTCATATCACACAGATGAAGGGTGGGCAACAATTAATGAGAATGAAATATATAATTTTTTATTTGAATGGTAAAACTTTTCTTGGAAAAATGTTTAAGAGACTAACTTAAAAGTAAAATAATTAGTAGGTGATTACTTTTTAGAATAAGTAATCATTAAAGTAATCTGTTTCAATTTACGCAGATTTAATCTGATTTCAAGTACATGGTCATTTGTAGTGGATTACTTATTTTAAGGAATTTACCCAACACTGCCAAAATCATTGTGTAGCAGCCACTATATATCATAAAGAACTGTTCTTACCAAACATTTAGCGTCCATCTGCACTGTTTTTCAATTGTTTTTATAAGTAGACATAGGCTGGACGGATTTGACCATTGGGCTTGTCTCGCAGTTTTGTCAGCATTTTTCGCAAGAGTGCTGCACTGATAAAACGCTGTAGCATGTTAAAAAAAAAGAAAGTACATTTTAAAACGTGTCTCGAGACCACTGCGCATTATATTCATATCCGTTTAGCTTTTTAGCGCAATAAAGAAATGCACTGAACGCTCCCTAAAGGACGGAGTACCATGGAACGTTCTCCCGGGCACTGTGTAGCTACTATTTATCTTTTATGTTTATTTATATTAATGCGTTTGACTTGATTTTACTCAAATAGCCTCCACTTTCTTTTAATTATTGCCATGATGCTTTACTTTGTTAAAAATAGCCACGCAGAGATGAATGAGGCCCGAATTCCTAATATGGAAAATAGGTTAGAAAGAACTATTTTGATTTGAAAGAAATGCGGGCAATAAAAAAAACTCCTGAGAAATGCAGTACATAGATTAAAAACTCTATTCATGTTACATTCAGTTGCACCATTTTAAGGAACTGGAGTGCATAGGGTTCACACGTGTGGCTGTCTAGTAGTACATCGTTTTACACACCCTTGGTGACTGTTATGTAACGTTGATTGACGATCCGGAGATCTCTCGAGAAATATGGGAGTTCTAAAATAAATATAACCGCTAAGAATAATACAGCAAGCACAATGTTTGGTAAGTGTAGTTAATTTAGAAGTTTAAATGGAAAACTGTCTCAAACATCCTGTTTACAAAATTATATATTAAAGTTTGCGTTTTAAAAAAGATTCTAACATATGCTCCTCTCCCTCCAAAAAAATATATGGTACGTTCCGGATTCTGCGTCATCCTTTGTTTACAAATCAACCCTCGAGCTGTTTCTGTTGGGCAGCGTGGCGAACGGTCACACCGGCTAAACGGTCCTGTCAATTTAAATAAAAACACGATTTGCAGGCTGATATTTTGATATATACATATATATTCAAACATGCCTTGTCGAAAGGAGAACTATATCTTTTTGGAACAGTCGGTAACGGTGGATTCCAAGGAAGTAGACGCGCTCGTGTCGAAGATCGGCGAGGCGCTGCAGCTTCACAACAATAGCTCGAGCCATAAGGGGATGTCACGTCTACACGGTCTCGCCAGCGGCACATGCGTCAAACCGAGCAACACAAACGGCAGCCACAGCAGTAGCAGCTCAGCGGGTGGTAAGCGGCGCAACGGATGCTGCATGCGTCTCCGCAGCCGGAGTTTACGCACCAGCCCATACAATCCGCCCGGTTCCAGCGATCAGAATTGGGACCATTTCAAATCGTGGAACCGAAAGAAGATCGACGTTACGACGGGCGACGATGACGACCCGCATCAGCTCCTCCAGGAACTCATATTGTCGGGTAATCTGATCAAGGAAGCGGTCAGACGACTTCAGTTCTCCTCGGAACCACCGGAGCAAGACATTTCCAAACCCGTAGATTGACTTGTTTTCAGACCAGCAGATGCACGAGCGTCCTCGCGTTTAATGAGGCCGCCCGCTCATTGCCATATAGTGGTTTTGCTGATGGTTTTACAGACTTTGACATCAAACCCGTATAATTTTTCTATTGTATATTCATGGGATGGATATGTTATGTGTTTTTGACTGTTTTGCAATGTGACCCCCCCCCCCCCCCCCCCCCCAACCCCGTAATTCTTCGTCATACTTTTTATTATGATTTCAGTGTCCAGATGAATGCAATGTAATGCAAACTCCTGTGATTTATAGCGATGCATCTAATAATAGTGTTATCGGGCCTCTGTTTGTCTTTGAATGGATGGTGCATTTTGTTTTGGTTTGCTGGAATTCAGCACTCCGCAGCGTGTCAGAAGCAACAAGAACTGCTCAACTGGTTTGTTTACAATGTAGATGTGATCGGGCTGTTGATTAGCAGTCACCGCCTAGATCAGGCAACGGGTCACATTTTTTTGTTTTACTCACTCTGAACGTTTAGTTACTTTTGTTAGATACTGGGATATCACTTTTTTTTCTAGATGTCCCCGTGTGCACATCACATTGGCCCACAATCACAGACCTCTTAATTTTTCAATCAAGGAGCCAGGCCAGCACCCCTCAAAGAGAAACCAAGATCAAACTCACAAGTGTGTGGGTAAATTTGTTAAATGTGGGGGGGATGTGATGCTCACAACACTGACACTGGTGCTTTTTTGATTCCAATGTGGAGTTCTCATGTTTTTTATTTCATTATGTAAACTCAGTGTATGCTTCGCAACGAAGTGTTTTTAATACCTCTGATTGTTCAGAGAGATTGGTGTCTAATAAACATGGTGTTTTTGCATATGTTTTTTTTAGATTTCTTTGTCTGCCCCACTCTTCCTGGGTTGTTAACACTTTAGAGTTTATTTACCAGCCAAATGTGGATTACCACTTATTTCTCACTGTTTTCTCTGAATCTTAATTTGGACAAAATTACTATGTTTTGTCTTTGCAGGGCAGCATTGTGCATTTATAGCAAATGGTTACATGTTTCCTTTCAGTGATTTTTGGAGCTAGAAATGTCGGATCACCATTCACTTCTTCTAAAAAATATTTTTGTGTTCTACTGAAGAAAGAAAGTCATACACATCTGGGATGGCATGATTGTTAGTAAATGATGAGAGAATTTTCATTTTTTGGGTGAACTATCCCTTTAAACCTGAATGTTCCCTTTAAGCAAATAATCTACTTAATGATTCTAAAAAAAAAAAAAAAAACACATCATACACACAAAAAATACCATCTGGGTAACATATGTGACACCAAATGAGTGCAATAAACATTAACTAAACTACCTAAAATATAACATAGAGCACCCTAATGTACATAACTGATATTAAAAATTAGAAGAAAGATAGTCCTAACTATTTACATAAAATATAATTAAGTATGTTGGGTCACTCGGGGACCTGTGTATGCCTGAATATTGTTTTTCACCTTTATTTTAACAAAAGTTTACATCAAAGTACACATATTCTCTTGTTTTACAGTTATTTATATGGTAAAAATAGAGTTTTTGTGTCGTGAAAAAAACAAACATTCATACCACATGTTACTGTACAATTACACATAGACTTACAACACATTGTCTTACTATAACATGTTTCTACCGTACCTGTTAACCGATTAACGTTTTTTTACTCTAACATTTTTACATTTTTTTCCCCGTCAAAATTAAAGCCTTTTTTACAAGTAGTATTTATACACATGTTTACATGTATTACTTTTAGCAAATGCTTTTTAGCTATGTGTGTGCGCGTAATTCAAGTACTGCATCTATAAGGAAATAATTACATTTATGAGGAAATAATTAAAAGGCTAATCTAGATAAGTTGTTCAAAAATGGGAACACATGTGGTTGTAATCGACGAAAAGAACAAGCTGTCACTTCACTACAGTACGAACATGTTTTGTAATTGACAGTTAATTGATGACTAGTTATTTATAAATGCAGTATTAACGTACCGGAAGCTCAGCGATGCTGTTCCTCGCTGAGGCATTTTGGTTAAGTGTCCAGCAGAGGACAGTCGACAGCAAGCCATAACACCAGCGTAGAACCTAACAGGACACATCTGTAATCCGTTTCTGAATGTCAGACAGAGGGTTTATATTTTTTATTATTTTTACGTGAACATATACCGATTTTTTCGTTTTAAGACTTGTGACATTCTCAAAAATTGAAAATGTGTTGAAGGAGTTCCCTATTCGAAATACTCCCATCCATGTGCATGCATTGATTCAATAACAAAATCAGCACCTCCAGGTGTTACTTCGTCGTGCTGGTTTGAATTACTTAATCAAATGAATCATATAGGTATATTTCCTTTTGCAGTAGCGTTTTGTAAAGCATGTAAAATTATATGAAGAGGATCTTTTTTTCTTTTTAACTACACACAACACCGTCTCTCCCTTTGTCTGCTGAATTAAATCAAGCCGCCTCAAGTCACATGGGAGCGACTGAGTTCTCACTTCAGATCCCCAGCCACAGAGGCTTCTTCTTTTCCTTCAAATGTCACAAACATCCAAGACTCAAAAATGTATTCATAAGCCTTACATAAGTACCCTTTTTCATGTCCTGTCCTACATTCTGACCTACATCTCAAAGTGACTATGATGAAATAGGGGATCCGAGCCAAAGGACTGTTACTGATTTTGTTGCTATGAAGCGGAGGTTGACTCACACCGGCAGATATTTGGTTTTTGAGATCATGCTAAATGTCTCCTTCTCATAAGTCATGATGTTATGCGGTTGGTCATTTTAGCTCAGTTGAAGCTGCACAAATGCTGTATCAGCAGAGCAAGGATTTATGTCACTAAGGACATGCTATGTTTAAAATACACAATTTGAGGTATTAAAGATTTTAACAGATTTTTGTCTATGCAAAATGCGCCTCCACAATGCTAAGATCCTGAGTTTTTTTTTAAATGGGATAATTCACCCAAAAATGAAAATTCTCTCATTATTTACTCACCCTCATGCCATCAAAAATTTGTGACTTTTTTGCTTATGCATAACACAAACGAAGATTTTTAAAAGAACCTCAGCTCTGCAGGTCCATACAATCCAAGTGAATGGTGACCAGGCCTTTGAAGCTCCAAAAAGCAGATAAAGACAAGACAGCATAAAAATAAGCCATCAGATTTCAGAGGTTTAAAATATGTCTACCTAAGCGATCCACTTTGTTTTAACTCCTTTTTCACTGTACAGCTTGACAGCAGTCTGTTTGGCTATCATGTTTTCAAGCTTGATTACACATCCAATTCACATTATGCATTACAGAAACTAGCGCGCTGCCATCGTGAAAAATGTGTCTTTGATCTTCCGGTCTAGCGTATTCCATAAAGATTTCTATGGTGTTGCTTTCAAAGTGTAATTAGCTAGAGAAGTGTATTTACAGGTTATAGAGTTGTCGAAACGTATCATGAGTATTTTAAAGTGTTCAGGGTATGTAATGACAATGAAAAGCACAGCGGGGATAATTTAGAACCAGTTTTAATTAAAAATCCACAAGATTACCATCACACTGTGCATGTACCGATATGCCTCTGTGCTCATGAAACTCCAAGTGGCAACACAAATTAATTTAAAATATCTCTTTACGACACCTCAGGGCATCTTCTCATGTCATTCACCCATCACAATATAGTTCAGGTGATCAGATTTAATGAGTGTTAACCCGGGATGGGGAAGGGGTGCTATTATAGTCATACACACACACAAATATATATAAAAACCTGTACATTTTATTTTATAACATTTAAGCTTCTTGTGGGTTGAAAATGTCATTTTTAAAAGTACAAATAATTTCCTTTAATGCCATGAACTTGCATGTAAAATAATACGAGCTGTTCTGTTTGAAATTTCATGTCAACTAGACATTTTAACAAAAATTATTAACAATTTGAAACCCTAAAAAATTAAGCAGAATTACATGTATAACAATGAAACACTTGTATCATGAAAAAGTCCAGTGCATCATAGCTGTCTGAATTTGATCAGCCAGGCCCAATTTAACTTGTTAAGTGACAGAAAACTATGCTCACTAGCATTTTCACATAGTAAATGGGTGCTGTGTTAGTGTCTTAGTTGACATGAAATTTCAGTCAGGTTAGCTCATGTTATTTTATATGCAAGTTCATGACATTAAAGGAAATTATTTGTACTTTTTAAAATAGATTTTTCACATGACCTTTTTAAGAGGCTTAAATGTGTTTAAAATAGTTGTTTATACATAATATAAAAGAAAACATACAATTTGTGTGTGTGTGTGTGTGTGTGTGTGTGTGTGTGTGTGTGTGTGTGTGTGTGTGTGTGTGTGAATGTAGCAACATCTAAGATGGTCAGAGGTGTCCTACAGAGATATGTTTAATGACTTTGTGTTGTCTCTTGGAGTTTAATGAGCACAGAGGCACATTATTACGTCAACAGACTGAAGGTATATTTATGAATGAAGTTTTAAAATCTTCCCGCTCTGCTTCCAGTTATTACATCCCCTGAACACTTTAAAATACTCATAACTTTTGGCAACTCTTCAACCTGTAAATCCACTTCGCTAGCTAATAAACCTTTTTCACATTTCGAGTTTTGGAACGTGGAAGTAAACGTCTGCAGTGTAAATTTCGACAGCGGTGAATGAGAGATCACAGCAAATATTATTTACACATATCCATTTGCTCCAAGAGCAACAGAAAAAAAATCCACTATTGCATTTTAATGTCTTTCCAGAAGAGGAGAAAAATCAATAGTGGTGGATTAAGACTTCTCTTCAGATGGGAGAAGTTGCCAAATTTACTGTCACTCACCCAGCAGCTGTAATAGAACCCCCCTCATATAAAATAGTTTGCAAGATTTACACTGCTTAATAAGGTGGAAATGTGTCATCATAGTCTGTGAAAAGGGTATTTTACATTTAGACAATAAAACCACAGATATCTATATAGAACCACTAGACCGGAAGATCAAAGACCACATTTTCAAGATGGCTGCGTGCTAGATTCTCTGGCACATTAGGTGAATAGGATTTTAAATAAACACAATTAAACACTGTGTGTGAATTGTTTACATTGCTCTAGTGAGACTTTAGGTAACCAGTGAGTTACCTTCTCAACATGACCCAATGTTAGGGTGTTCTGGGTGGTTGCCTACTAGCCCAAAAGAAAAGAGCCCACGCCAAATTCTTTATGAAATTCTGGACATGGTTCCTCTTTCTTTATAAATCTTTGTAAGCCTTATCACTTTGAAAAGAAATGGCATACCTCTCCTCAACAAGACATGCGATTTGAGGTATCATGTCTGTAGCACAAACAGTGTGGGACGGGTTACATGCAGAAGGTTAGTACTTGGAATTTGTTTAAATGTCTACCCCTTAATATGAGCCATAGTAATAGGGATGTTTGCCTTTGGCTTAGACACAAAAATGCACATCTGATGATTTCTGTAGGAATTACTGCTGCACCGACCAGACAGCAAAGATATTGATGCAAAGTGGAAGATGCTAATTTCAAAGAGAACTGCATACACACCCAGACACACACTGTCTGCTTGTTTCCAATTAGTGCCCATTGTGTGGCACCGCTGGCTCTGATCAGATACCCGTTGGACAACAGGGCCACTTCAGGGAACACCTGTGAGCCATTGGAACTTGAACAAACAACACAACAGTTTAATATGTAGCTAAAAGCAGAGATAATTAACCTCATCATCAGGGTCCACCTGGGAAAACAGAATGACCCAGAATGGCCAGCAACCACAAAAAGCAGCTGTGAATGAATGCAACTAAAGGGCTGCATTAATATTTAATTGAAATTGTTGTCATCTCTGGGCCCTGACCCAGACACAGAGGCGGCACTTCAGCTTTAGAAAACACTTTAGAGTTGTATTAATTATTTTGCCTGTTCTTTCACAATGCCCTTTTTACTGGGGCACTATAATGGCAGTACAAAGAAAGTCAGTCCACTCGGCATCCATCCTGGTAATGCTCCCAAGCAACTATGTTCTATGGATGCAAGTGGCACGAAAGTACAGCTACTATCTACTTGAAAGGGGAAAGACCATAATCTCTAAAATGGTCGGTCAAGATTACAATCAAAGAGCATATATAAAATCAGCGGTAAAATTTGACAACATGGCATCATAAATGTTACTTCTTTACCTCAGATCATGCTAACTAATGTGCATGCAAGTTTTGGAGTTGATTGACAGGCATTGTCTGTATCTATAATGTGATTGTCTCATTACCTATGAGGCAGGAATTCTGTTTCTACATCTGCCATATTTGTTGTTCCAATTTCTCCCATTCATTTTTATACAAGCGTACCATCTCGGGGCTGAATAGTCTCTGCTAACATTTTTTGGATCAACACTTTAAAAAAAAAATTATTTTTATTTTGGACATATACCATTTACAGTACATTTATGCTTTTGGTGGTAATTTTTTTCCAGTGACTCACAGTGGATTTAAGCTATATGTTCTATTACTATGTGTTTTCCCTGGGAATTAAAATTGTGACTTTGGCGTAACTGGCACATTGAGTTACAAGAACAACTTGCTCACATGTACCAAGATAATACCATGGTATTCTTTGAAGTACCTTGTAAACACAATGGCACATGAGTATGATAATTATTCAGTACTGTGGTATACAGTAACCCCAAAAAGTAGCTGATACATAACCCACTCTTAAAATGTAGAAATGGCATTGAAAAATATTAAACCAATGGCATCTGTAGACAAATTATGCTAGAGATTTTCTAATATAATTATTCTAGTTATATTTTGCAATAACATTTAACCAACAGTTCTCAAAGTCTTTTTTAGTGGATGGATGAAATCAGTGACCTTCAGATAATTTTTTTGTGAATTGTCTTGTGAGGGCAACTCTTGACATCTGTGTGATTGTCATTGCAATTTCTCAGTATTACTGTGTGAAGGATAAGAAGGACAGAGAAGCAACACATTTGGTTTTGAAAGATTTCTCTCAGTCCCAGTTTCAAGGAGACTCAAATGTTGCTTATCTTAAATGCGAACTAAGGAATTTGATGAATGCTTTTGGGTTGTTATAATGGATGAATAAACTTATTATACTTTTTAAAAAAAAAGTGCTATGCCATTACTTTATCTTTTCGACAAGCCAAAATTCAGCACATCCTTTTTTCAATTGAAAATAAATTCAAGTACTGCAGTGAGCACACTTTGTCTCTAGTCTACATTTACTGTGCAATTTACAAAGTGGAGAATATTTGATTAATGTTGTGTATGTGCCTGCCTTTACTCTCTTTATGTGACAGCAAACTGTCAGCAAATTCCACCAGAAATAAACCAAAAACCCTCAATCTAGTACATTATATGTATGAAAATCAAAAGGAAAAAAAACTGCCATTCAAGCAGATGTTTTCTGACACATTTCTGCTTCAAATATGGGATAACATATTCCACCCACTGACGCAGAAAAGAGAAAAAATATTCAACCAATCTTCTCTAGTAACACTAATGTTTGATCTTTCAGAGTTTATCTATAGAAGTGGTGTAGACAGCAGTTAAATCCACCATCACAGATCTGTGAAAGGACTGAAGAGTAACAAAGTTGAATCGTACATCCACTTCCAGGTCTTGCTTCACTCTGAAAAGTTAAAGAGTGCATTTAATTGAATGCGGTGTATTTCTGCATTAATTTACAGTATATTAATGCAATGCTGAATACAGATGTTATGCAGAAAGCAGACAGTTAAAGGAATAGTTCCTGCAAAAAAATGACCATTTTGTCCTCATTAACCCTCATGTCATTCCAAATACAAATTACTTTCTTCTTTGGAAGAACAAAATTAGTTATTTATAGCTGGATATTTAGGCTGCTTTTTAAACTGTTATTCACACAAAGCTATTGTATGAAGAAGACTTTCTGAATCATTTAATGAATCATAGGACGCAATCATTTAATGCTTTTATGGCATTTTTGTGTCCTTATTGAAGCTTTAAAGCCCCTATCCATTATTCAAACACACATCGTTAAATACAGTCTGGTTTTTGAACAATATGAGTATGAGTAAATAATTTTTATGTTTGGTAATTAATTAAAAATAAATGGATTTAAATTTTTTGGAAATGGATCGGGTGTAACAGACCCATTTTTAACTGGCTTTTCCCAGATAATTTAATGGAATTTGGTTGATTTTACTCCACCAAAGGGTAAAACTAATACTTGGGAAGAGACCACACTATGCTAAGTTTATTTATCATAATTATTATTATGATTTTACAATTTCATGCACTTGAAAGTGTCCCTGTGCAAGCATGCCACAGTATCCAAGTCAAAGGCTTAAACCATCTGTGTCCAGATGTAAGATTCCCTTAAGGACTATGACTGTTTAAAAGCAGATGTTTGAAGTCTAAGATGAAAGACTTTTGCCCTGGCAAATGCAGAAAAGGCAGTCATCATTATTTCACCAAAGGACCAATTTTTATAACTGTATAGCTGAAAAGATAGCTACTCTTGGTAAGTTATACAACTCTCAGTAATATTGTCCTTACGCTAAAGGAATTTCTACTTGTTTAAAAGTCACTGACTGGAAGAAGTTCTAAGTACTAGCGTGAACTTTTCGTTTGCGTATTTTAAGGTCACAGCACAATTACGTACTCTCAGCAGCAGAATGAAATACTTAGATGTTCAAAAACCCAGATGTAACATACAACTATAATAAGAATCTCTTAGAGGTCTAGTAGCCTTGTCCTACTCATGTATCCCAGCTGTATTTTGTTTGAAGCGTCTTCCTTGGGTATTCTCGCCTTCAGCATGTTCTCTTCTTTTTTTGCTTTAAGGTTGTCACCTGGCCTCCATTTTCACTTTACTGCTGTCCAGGTATAAAACAGTTTTTAAAGATTATGAAGGTGTTGGAAAGCATAACTGAACATATTTATACAGGCATGGATGGACTGACAGATTGATGGACATTTATATTGTCTGATGGCATTAGGCAAAAAAAGATCCCCAGTAACACTTCTTTTTTTTTCTCCCCAATTTGGAATGCCCAATTCCCAATGCGCTCTAAGTCCTTGTGGTAGTGTAGTGACTCGCCTCAATCCAGGAGGTGGAGGACAAATCTCATTTGTCTCTGCATCTGAGACCGTCTTATCACGTGGCTTGTTGAGCGCTTTGCCGCAGAGACATAGCATGTGTGGAGGCTTCACGCTATTCTCTGTGGCATCCACGCACAATACACCACACGCCCTACAGAGAGTGAGAACCGTATTATAGCGACCACAAGGAGGTTACCCCATGAGACTCTACCCTCCCTAAGAACTGGGCCAATTTGGTTGCTTAGGAGTCTTGGCTGGAGTCACTCAGCACACCCTGACTCTTGACTCCAGTGGTTGTAGTCTGCATCTTTACTCGCTGAGCTACCCAGGCCCCCTACTGTAACACTTCTTATAACACAGCAGTCTAATAAGCTACTGGCTGAAGGCTCTTGTGGAGTGTATGTGCAGAATTCTTCAAACAGTCTTCAACTTTTCAGCCTCTTCCATATCCTGAAAAAAGTCCAGAGGGGATTTAATACAGCCTTTCTGATCAGTTTGTTCAATGCTCACCCATATCAGGGTTCATACACATTGCAAAGCATTGTAATCCTTTTCAAGGATATTGCACAACAATGCTCGCTCTTTTCAGGGTTTATATGCATTACAAAGCATTGGTTATCCATTTAAAGTTTATTGTTCAGTCAATGCCCCTTTTTCAAGTGGTCAGACGCATTGCAACCATTGCGGTTTCTCTGCAAAGATACTGCACAAACAATGCTCTTCCTTTTGTTGGGCCCATCAAATCCCATAAACTAGTCCATGCTTCTGTAGGGTATGAAACAGGTATGTTCACTTTCATAGGTTAATGATATTTAGTAAATTTCTGTGTTATATGTTTCACACAATTATTTCTTCTGTTTCAAGTTTAACTATACCTTCTGAACATGGTTTGTCATTCAGAGTTTTGTTTTTTTGTTTGGTTTTTTTTTGCCGTTTGAGGTCTCAATTTTAGGCCTAGAATCAATTTAGAGCTAGAATCTAAGCTCAGAACCGTTGGACGCAGCTTATGCCAAAGAAAACTTTCCTAAACACCTTTCATGAATATTCTCATTTGTTCAACTGGTACAGCATGGCACTAAGGCAACACCAAGGTCATGGGTTTGATTGCAATGGAATACACATAATAATATAAAAATGTTCATGTTGAATGCACAAACTGCTGGATTAATGTGACCTCCAAATAAATAAATAAATGGGGATGTAATTTCCTGAAGAAATGCATTGTTGCTCACCATCCAGCCATATGAAAGGATCATTTGAAAACTTCTGTAAGTGAGATAAGGTTATGCTGTAGGCCTATCTGAAAGCTGTTGAGTAAGCTGTAGCTCAACTAGTAGTGTATGGCACTAGCAACAGCAAGGTCATGGATTTGATTCCTAGGGATCACATCCTGATAATAAATGTATATCTTGAGTGCTCTGTCTGTTGCATTGGATAAAAGTGTCTACCGAATAAATAAAGATGAATATAGCACTCTGAAGTACTGCATTGCTTCTCACCTCTATCTTTGGCACAGAATCCTGAAGCCTCAAGAAATGCTGCCATTCCAAGTTTGTGGTCCAGCAGATGTGCACAAAACATGGTGTGATGTGGAATAGGGTGTGGCCGGGCCGTGAGGACACACGACCAGCACTGAATCAGGTGATCAGCTAGAGAGCAAGATAAAGGGGTGCGGATTTGCCAGTTTGAGAGAGAGTGAGCGAGAGAGAGAGAGAGAGAGAGAGAGTGGCCACACTGCACGTGTGTCTGTGTTTGTTTATGTTTTATGTTGTTTCAAGTTCTTTCACATCATTCAACTTTACGTTGACTGGTCAGCCGGTTCCCACTTAGTTTGATAGTTATAATTCCTTTTAATGGCATAAACCGGTGAGATTCGATACACTCTGTTCCATAACTGTTCTATGAGGTCAATATGTCAAAGAATTCTAAATCATCAGGGTCTGGAGACATTAAAAGACACTTACCTGCTCAGGCTGACAACCCTTAGCGGGTCATGGACCAGGGATTCAATTTGGACGGAGAGATACGGGAATAAATGCTGACAAAGGTCATTGCTGACTTGGAGGATCTTACTGTGATATGTTGATCAATCACTGCCATGGAGGCGAAATTTACTGATGTGGTCACAAGAGTGGGGATGTCGAGAAATGGATCGATTATCTGGAGTCATCGGAGAGGGAATTATCTGCTAATCCGCTAGCGACCAAGGTGGATTTGGAGCGTGTCTGGGAGAAGTTGGAGGACATGGAAAACCATCGCTGGAGGAGTAATGTCTGTATCGTTTGAGTCCCAGAGGGAGTGTAGGGACAGAATATGGTGGAATTCCTTGATGTGCACTTTCCGAGTCTACTCGACATAGCAGGCCATAAGCTGGAAATCGAGTGAGCTCTCAGGGTTCCGGCTTTGCGATCCACTGAGGGAGACAGGCCCCGATCAATTCTGGACAAATTTCGGAGAAATTTACGATAAAGATCTTGTGTTACGTGAGTAAAGGAAGGCTTTCTTGGAAGAACCACAGCATTTTCTTTGTTCCCAGACTTTGCGAACTCGATAAGAAAGAAACGTGATCGATTCAATTGAATGCATGAAACATTTACATCAATGGAAGTTCGCTTTTGCACTGATATTCCCGGCCAAATTGAGAATACATGCTAAGGTCGTGTTGTGGTGCTCACATTGCGGAGGGATGGACCGGCTCACTGAACATTCACTTTAGTGCTTGAAGATTCTGTGTGCAATTTTTGTGCTGGTTCCGCCTAGCGGCTGGAGTTTATTTTGTGAAGTATTTCTGGCAAAGTCATTGGAGTGAGTAAGTAATTTGCTTACACTCATGTTGCAGCCGAATGGGCCGGCTCACTGAACAGCCACTTGACAGTTTGAGGAACCTGCAAATTGTTTTTGTGCTGGTGCCGCCTATCAGCTGGAGTTTATTTTGTAGAGTATTTCTTGCTAAGTCATTGGAGTGAGTAAGTCATTTACTTGTACTCTCGTTGCAGCCATGTGGACCGGCTCACTGAACATTTGTTTGACTGTTTGAAGAATCAGAGTGTTCTTTTTGTGGTGTTCCACCTAGCGGCTGGAGTTTATTTTGTAGAATAACACACCTTCAGGACAGTGTTATGGTTGAATCTACATGCTCTTTGTTTTTATTCTACCTATTGACAGGAGTTTGTTTTATAGATTATATTTTGCTGTGTAATTCTGTCTCATAAAATGCGTATAGAAACACTGGACTTGAGCAATTCGACAGCAAAGTTGCTGCGGGGGTTCTCGTAGGCGTACATGGACTGTTTGAGCTGGGAGGGATTGCCCAGGGTTAATGCGTACGTTTTTTAAATTATTTATTGTTGTTCTAAGGGATGTTCAGGGTTTGATTGCTCCACTAATTTTGGAATGTGGTCTTTATAATCCTGTTTTTGACACAATCTATTTTTTCTTATTTGTCAAAATGCAGTGCGGGTTCTCGGCGAGGGGCAGTGGAGGGAGATTTGTACTTTTAAATTTATGATTTTTTTTTTTGGATCTTTTCTTAAGTGTTTCCTCTTGTCTGTTTTTAACATTTGCTTTTTTGTATTTGTATTTGTATGTGTATACTTTCATTTTGTGTTAGTCCACTGGATGTTTGTAGTGTGTGTGTTTGCAGAGACGTTGCAACGGTGTAGGCAAACCAGGCAATTGCCTGGGGCCCCGAGCTGGAAGGGGCCCCCTCAAGGATGGCTGATTACATTGGACCACAGCAATGACAACATGGAACCCCCTTAAATTATTTGATGGTACAAGACACTGCAATAACATGTCCAGAAAAATTCAGTATTAAGTCTGTATTTTATAGTTTGCTCTAAGCTTGTGCTTCTCTGTCTCTTAGGAACTGCCTTTACCCCTCCCCAGGTGCTCTGACCTATTTGCGAGATACCTTCTGGAATCACGGATTACTTCAGTGCTCATTTTTCATCACCACTCTCAGCTCAATGGGGAAGAGAACAGCTTGACAAGTGTCCTTGGCATAAAAGAGAAAGGATATTGCTTATTCTGGATTAATTGGTAATATTGTGCAAATTAGCCGAGTGTGAAGTACTTGTGGAAAGTTGATATATTAGTTATACTTTATGTTATCATATTCATGCTGTGTATTTACACAAGTTTATGTATAGTAAATGGGTTAATATACACATTGTTATTAGTGGTGCTTGCAAAGGCAAGCGTAAAAAGTAATTTCAGCACAATTGCAGTAATTTCAGTGCTCTTTTGGATATTTTTCTTCAAATCATGCAGTTTGTTTAGGTGTACTTTTCTAAACAATCCAACTTTCTAACTAACAAATTTACAACTTATACCTGGCACATAATAAACTAAGGCAAGAAATACCATAAATGTACATTGAAGAAGGGACCCATGTCATTTCTTGGGACTAGAATCTCACAGAGACTTGTGGGGTGAGCTATTTTGACTTAAAGGGCCAGTAAGCATCCACCAAACAGACATTCAGAACACCCTAGCTACCACTTAGCAACATCCTAGTGTCACCGGTCCTACTCGACCGTAGCGGGATTTGAACTGGTGATCCTCGGCATGATTGTTGAACGCGCTGGCAAGGAGGCTATAAAGCTATGGTCTCTAGCCTCTGTAGCTAGTGTGTCTCTAAATGCCAGGCGAGTGAGGTTTACACACTGTGCAGCTTTCACGTACCAGCTGGCTACTGTTACACTAGCGACTACCTAGAAAACCCTAGCAATCTCATAATAATGCAATAAAAGCACTTAGAACAACACCCTGCCAATCACACACAACAACTTATCATTGTGATGCTGAGTTCCACACATGGAAGCGCCACTCACACTTTCTTCAGAATTATAATAACATTCAATATACTTAAATTGGACACTGTAAAATAATGTTGTTAAAATATTCTAATGGAAAATGTCCATTTTAAAGGAATACTTGACCCTTAAATGAACATTCTCTCATTATTTAATGCCCCAATACCATTCCAGATGTGTATGACTTTCTTCTGCAGAACACAAAAAAAGAAGAATACCTCAGCTTTGTAGTTCCACGCAATGCAAGTGATTGTTGACCAAAACTTTGAAGCTCCAAAAACACATAAAAGCAGCATAAAAGTAATCCATATGACTCCAGTGGTTTAATCCATGTCTTAAGTGATTTTATCGATTTTGGGTGAGAAAAGCCCACAATATGAATAATTTTTCACCATACATAGTTCCATTGCAGTCTCTAGGCACAATTTTGATTTTCAGCTTGATTAACCTTCTTAGTACTTGATGCCAGATGGCGCTAGGAAGTGTAATCAAGTTTGAAATCATGATCTTCAAGGAGACAGCAGATGTTTTATAGTTAAAAAAGGAGTTACATTTTGGTCTGTTCTCACCCAAAATTATTTGATCATCTCAGAAGATGGATTAAAACTCTGGAGTCTTATGGATTACTTTTATGCTGCCTTTATGTGCACTCTTGAGCTTTAAAATATGGTTACCATTCACTTGAATTATATGGACATACAGAGCTGAGATATTCTTTTAAAAATCTTACTTTGTGTTCTGCAAAAGAAAGAAAGACACACATCTGGGATGGCATAAGGGTGAGTATATGATGAGAGACTTTACATTTTTGAGTGAACTATTCCTTTAATACTAGAATTTTCAGTGTATCCAACACAATGTGATTTTAAATATGATCGACTCTGCTGTTCCAGACATTACTCTCTGCTCAGTCAAAATAGTCGCCTGCCTCAGGAATTGCTTTCTTGATCAAAAGACGTCTGCTTATGTGCTTTCCACGATGAGCATTTGTTCATTTTGTGCTCTCCACTCAACTTGCGGAGAGCAGCGTTTGGATTACACTGTTCACTAACTTTCTCATCACTGATTAGTGGCTCTCATGTCAAAATAGTTTATTTGAAGTGATAAGTAGTGCATGAAGAGCTTGTCTGTTTAATGTACTGTAGCAAAGTGTAAACAGAACTGTAAATCACTGCCTGGTGGTTCAGATTATTGCTGTCAGTTACAAAGAACATTCTGAATGAGAGTCAAAGGGTTGTGCACCATTCAAAATTTAATTATGAATGCAGAATTGTCATTTTAAATGGAATCAGAATTAAATTAAAAGAACATTACATAACTGCATTAACTTTGTTAATACATTTAATAAACACAACATATGAAGTATTTTTAGAAGCACATTACTGTAGGCTATAATCAATTTTTGAAATGCAACCTTTACATTTTTTTTATTTCGTTTACATATAAATGTAATAGGACCATGGTGGAAAAACTCTAATTTACTAAACATACTGGTTAATTAATAGTTTCTATCAATATTTATTGTAATTATTTATAGACTTTTTGTGGTGCTGAATTGTACAATTAAAATCTATTAGGGTGTTGTTTTGACAGTAAATCATGTAGTTTAGAGAGATATTTCGAATCATTTGTTGAAAACGTATTCTACATATCAGGAAATAAATAGGCATAATTATTCAAAATTAATTAAAATGTAATTATTAATAAAAAACTTGCATTTGATTAATATAATGTTAAATTTCTCTGAAATGCAATTTAGAAAATTCATTTTCTTGACCTTCCAAATCATCATGCTGCTATATAGATTACATGTAATCAGGTACAAATAATACAATTTAAAAAAAAAAATAATAATAATAATAATAATTGTAATCCACTGTGTAATCTGAAAGATTACAGTTTTAAGCAATGATTACTTTTGGATTACCCATTGCATATTTTGATTAAAAAAATAAAATCATTCATTTGAAATGTATGGTAAATGGTCTGTACTTATATTGCGCCTTTTTAACCTATTCAAAGCGCTTTACACTGCTTCTCATTCACCCATTCACACACCAATGATGGCAGAGATGCAACTTTGTGAGCAATTTGTGGTTCAGTGTCTTGCCCAAGGACACTTCGGCATGTGGAGTCATGTGGGCCAGGAATCGAACCACCAACCCTGTGATTAGTGGACAACACACTCTACCATCTGAGCCACAGCTACCCCATATAACGTATCAAATAACACTTCTTTAATTACACATTATAAAATAAAAATCATATAGAAATGTGTCAGTTGCAGAGTAAAAAAAGAGCATATAGGGTCATGTAAATTAATATTACTCAAGAAAGAAGGCAATGAGATCATGCTTGTATTATATTTCAGGCTCTGGTTCAGTATACGTTTTCAAATGATGCATTCGAGTAAAAGTGCTTCGATATCATGACATAGCAGTGTGTGTGTATAATAGCAAAAAATAAGTGTAAATTAAGTCATAATCAGCTATTTACTCCTGATTTTTATTCTGAAGAGAATAAAACACACAGTTGTTATTGCACCAGGAAACAGTGGCGAAGCGTAGAACACGGCATGTGAAACTCTGTTTGCAAAAAATGTAGTTACAGTAACGCTCATTTTATGAGACTAGGTTGCCATAATTAGTAAATTATACACTAATTATTGCCGTTTGCTGATTGGTGGTGTAATCAAGAATGTAATAATACAATCCACAAAAATTTGATTGTAATCTGATTACGCACTTTATAAAATGTAATTTAATCCACCTATAAGTGGTTGGTTTTTGTAAACTGATTATGTAATACATATTACATGTAATCCATTACTTCCCTGCCTGTGGATATGGCCAGTTCAATAATAATTCCAATTCAACACCCTGTGGCTTATTTTAACTGTTCAAATTCCAATTCAAAATCCAATTGGCCCAGGCCAATTCAATAAAAATATTCATTCAGCATCCCATTGTGCGTGACCAATTCAGTTCAATCTCATAAATTGAAAGGTAGTCTATTCTTAACGTCTGAATTTTACCCAACCTTGCAGAGCTAGCTATTGTAACACTCTTTAACTCCGCAGGTCTTATGCAGGTTTTGTCTTGTTGCCTAGTTCTTTCTGCACACATATGCATGCATGCACACAGACAAGTACACACACACTCACAAATGCAGCTAGACAGACTAGCATTACATCAGTGCCGTTGTACTCTCATCTGAATTTTTGGTTCCAGGAAGACAGTTTGGGGAGGTGTCATTCACCTGGGAATAGACACAGGCCTCATCTCTATAGATCAAACACATTCAAATGTACCCTATATATAGATCATGGAGGGCATGCCGAGTGTTGTTTTCTTCTGACAGTGTCTCAAATGAATCAAATCCATTTTAATTTTATGAATGTAGTTAAGCCACTGGAAGCTAAATAAATAATGAAAATCTCTATGCAATTCAATCTCATAACCAACACGTTAAAAACACAGAAAAATATTCTGCTTGTTTATTGTTGCAAGTTCAAGCAAAACCAACTGCTTTATCATACTTTATACATTTCAAATCATACTGCGTTACATAATTTAATATTTTTGTTTTTTGCTTTTATCACAGGACAGCACTCAGGAGATGATGATAGGACACAGAGAGTGGGTACCAATTTTACTTGTATTTAATGAAAATCTAGGGCAACTTCCAAAAAGAGAGCGTTTTTCAATAAGTCCAACAGTTTTCCCATGGAAAACTATCCACTAAGGACAGAAATGGGACAATGTAACACATACTTTAGATGCAGATAATTTGTTTCACTGCACAAATGGTAATGGTTGTCATAATTCTTTCCACTATTAGAATGAATGGTTTGATTTTTCATGTGCTTTTAAGTGGCAACAGCAATAACCCAGATTTTCTACTTTCTTAAAGGGATAGTTTTTTTCTAAATGAAACACTGTCAACATTCACGCACCTTCATGCTGTTCAAAACCCATGGGACTTTCTTTTATCTGTGGAACACAACAGGAGATGTTAAGCAGATTGACTGTCTCAGTCACCCTTCACTCTCATCCCTGCTAAAAAGATCAGCTCATCCAGCATACAATTTTCATGCCTGTCTAGGCTGGTTAATGCTGGCTAAGTGCTGGTTTGGTGCTGGTTTATCTGGTGGACAAGCATTCATAATCATTTAGAAAAAGGCACAAAAGTTGGAAATAGCAGAATATCAAACTTATCGTCAGGCAGTGTATTTTGTGTAGGATATTTGGTACTGATGAATT
The DNA here is from genome assembly GCA_032164185.1 of Moxostoma hubbsi. Classification (NCBI taxonomy): domain Eukaryota; kingdom Metazoa; phylum Chordata; class Actinopteri; order Cypriniformes; family Catostomidae; genus Moxostoma; species Moxostoma hubbsi. The sequence goes on along the minus strand of JAVLUX010000014.1, from coordinate 9,677,064 downwards.
TAGAAGGGAACCATTAAAGTGCCCTCATTCTCACACCATTATATGTAAGGGTATTTGGTATGCTACATTTAGAAGGGAACCGATAAAGTGCCCGTATTCTCACACCAATATATTTAAGGGAATTTAGGGTCGTGAAATATATGAGCTATGAACTAAATTAAACTGTCCTTGTTCTACTTTATTATGTAATGAAATGTATATTGGAATTAGTCATGTTTGACAACCATTAGAATTTATATAAATGAAAAATAACTAGATTATTTGTCTGAATAAAATTCTCCACCATTAAAATCGTAATACAACATCTCTTTGTATCCGCTCACAGTTTCTACTTTAAGGAATTAGCTTTAATAAAGGAATTATGATTAATTCACTTATTGGAGTAATATTATTCTCATGGCTTATTGAAAATAATATCACACTATTTAGGTACAGTTTGAAGCAAAAACTTTTAGAAACAGGGATGAGATTATTTATCCAAATGTACCACAGTCAAATCATCTTTGAATACAGACAAACTTTATTGCTATTCTAAACATAAATCTAATCTAACACATATATACATGAGACAGGTTGGTGAGAAGAGTGACAGAATGTAATCTAAATGATCAATACAGTGAAAATGAACTTTATGGAGTGTGTTTACAATATCTTAAGAACCATTTATACTTCTTTGAGTCTACATCGATTTGCTATCGGATTACCCAAAGTATTTAACTAATACACCATCACTTTGAGCACAATATTGGAGATGTACTTGCATGTCGTGGTGTTTCCTTGCATTCTTCATGTTGCTTGGTTCTTGGCTCTTGGTCGAAAGTTCGTTCCGTCAAAGTTTTGGACCTCTGTAAGATCAGTTATTGTCTGTATGAATGATGAGGTTGGCTTTGAAGTGAGGCCTTCTCATGGAGGATCCGCAACTCCCATTGGAGAGTGAGAGACTTCCTCGAGACTTTGAGTCTCGAGCTTCCTTGAACCTCACATGGTATGGATCTGGTTCCGACGAGATCCAGAGAAGACCACAAGGGAAGAGTCAGAGTGAAGTCTGAGCAGTCAGAAGAGCAGGAGAGACAAGAGAGGAAGAGAGAAGACAGGAAGAGAAGCGAAGAGAAGTATTCTTCTTGTTTGGAAACATTTGAACTGAAATTGCCCGCATTCCCAAAGGTGTCCTGAGGCAATCAGAAGTGACTTTTCTGAGTCACGTGGTCAACTGGGCTGTCCTTTCCGACAGTTGATTTTATGATCCTTTTGTTTCAGAGTCTTACAAATCTCCCACTCAAAAATAGTGCATATTTAAACATGAACTTTTATATCTTGAGAATAGTACAAGAGACATGATGTTCGTTGTCATCAGCTTCCTCCATGTAACCAAGCGAGCATTTGTATACTAAATTTTACATTCTTTCATGAATATTATACGTGTAGGTAACAAAATATGAAAATCCCTGGTTACAAATCATACTGGTTATTTCCTTGGTTATACAACATAATACTACACACATTTTAAAGAGGTACATCAGGCTATAATCATTAATTTGTCAGGTATATAAGTTACCACAGTTCAAAGCAATTGTCAGAATTACCTAGCCAGGCTAGGTATTGTATAAATCGTGCATTTAAATGCATTCTGTACATTTAAGAAGGTTAAATCCGTAAAGTACTGTGACTTTGTGTAGAATGTTCCTGGATTAAGATGAAATGTGTTAGTATTAGAGTCGTCCAAATCTGAAGGTCTTTTGGAAACCTTTCAATTAAAAATTTGCTTTCACTCTGTGTGGAAGTTCAGAAGGTCATGCTGACGGGCCTTTCTGATCAATGACCCTTTTTGCTTTAAATTAGGTTGTTTAGAGTGTCTTGACCATTTTAGTGAGACAGGCCTTCAGTAGAAAGTTGATGCTTGGACCGTTAATTTATGATGTTGAGGAATTCCAGGATTAAAAAGGTTGGGTTTTCCTAGATTCAAATCATGTCGTTTCAATTCTTCTGCATGTATAATACTACATTTGCATTCAGCTTGGATTTAGTGTATTAAGTTCATGTTTTTCTGCTGCTGCAGTAATGGATGTTTTTTGTTTATTGATTAATTTCAAAGGGAACCAATTTTTGTAAACATTTTCTCAAGAAAATGTTAGTAGTGCTTGTCTGATAAAACTAAAACCTCAGAACATTTTAGCAACCACATACTAACACCTTAGTGTTGTGTGGTTGCCAGGGTGTTGCGGTTGTTCAAGTGTTTTTATCACATTATGTGGTTGCTGGAGTGTTCTTGGTGGTTGCTAAGTGGTTGCTTACTATCAGAAGAACCCAAGAGTACCTAGATATGGTTTGGGTCACTCCTTTAATGTAAATCTATATTATTTTTCTTCCACTTTATGAACAGCTAGACAAAATATTTTATTACATACAAAAATCATAGCACACCTCAACACATAACATGACTAACAATCCACAAATATCTTCTTTTGTGTTCCACATAAGGAAGAAAGAAGGTCATGGTATGGAAAAACAGGAGAGAGTAAATGATGGTAGAACTTTCATTTTTGGATGATCCATCCCTTTAAATTACTTCCTTGCAATCAAATGTGTTCTTAGTCCCAGGAGAACTCCTGACATATGTGAGATTAAAATGAAGCAAAGATAGAGTCTACTGTTCATCATGTCAACATAACACCCAGTCCCAATGCTAAATGAAAGCTAATTCCATCTGGAAATGAATGACATGTGCTTTAGAAACAATTGGATAGTCTCTTCACAATGGATTTCACTGAAACACATGTCCCTATCTTGTCAAAAAATTACTTCATTAACAATCATTATTACTGTCTAGCTGTGCCCATTGGACTGATCAGTTTCCTCTAAGCTTTTATGATCGTAATGTCTGGCTGTAACTGTTTCAGAACAATGTGTCAAATAAGCCATGCATCTTTGGGCAGGTCCATTGACCTTCTTCTCTCCCTTACAAGGTCATTGGAATCTATTGGGCACTGGTGATACTGGTGATATAATCATGGTGAAGAAGTGTATGGATAAAGTATTGCTTTGCTCTAAATGCATCCCAGAAAAATCTATTCAAAAACAAGCAAATGACTGACACAGATTGTATTACATATATTTATATAGAATGGTAAAAACGACATACATTACAAATGAAGAATAAATCAGTTGCACTATTTTTTGTTCAAATACAACAGTTACACAACGGTCCTATTCTGATTGGACAAGTGACATTCAAAGAGTACAGATATTTAGTTCTAGATAACTCTTGGTCATGTGATCAGGGCCGTTTCTAGGCATAGGCAAACTAGGCGGTCTCCTAGAACACCATCAGTGGGAGGTGGGTGGGTTTCAATGCTCTTGTAAACAGGAGCGCCAATATCAAAGTTGCAACAATCTCGCCTAGGGCACCAAAATGGTCATAAATGGAATCAGCTTTAAGGAAGCCATGTGTTTTGGATGATTTCACAAAAAAAGTGTAAAAACTGTGGCTCTGTGATTCTTTCAACCTTTTTGTTTGTTTTAAGTGATCTTACATAGCAAAATCAGGTGTGTTCAACTTCAACCGCGTCTTGCTTTGCATACGTCATGGTGACGTGAGAGTGGCATGGCGCTGTCTCAATTCTGACAAAATATACAACTGACATACACTGCTTCAAATCCAGTGCAGATCATTCTGCATAGCACTGAATGAAGTCGAACACACTACGGGACTAGCTGTTTGAATCAACCAATGACCTACATTTTGGGCAGGACTACCTGTTTGTTTGATCAACGGAAGATGGGTGAAATTTCTGGGAAAACCTGTTTGAAAATAATATTTTTTTCCACTTCTGTTTTGTGCTGATAGTGGCACAGAAGTTACACACTTCACCATTAAATGTTTTGTGGTCTTTCAAAAGACCTCTCTCATTCACACACACTCACATATTCCCTATCTGTCTCGCTCTCTTTTAGTATGTAGTATTTATCAGTAGGCCTACTGCTACCACCAGATATCTCCTGCACTACTGCGTGTGCTGGCTCTCTCTCGCCCCTGCAATCGCAGCATCTCTAACATGCTTCTCGCATAGACGTCACGCAGGTTCACCCCTATCGTTGACATATCTGAGGTTGAGTTGCGCGTCACACGCTTCAGCGCCTCTCCGTGCCGCAGTGCCGCTTCTTTCATTTTAAGTGTGAAGTAGCAGGCGGAGAAGCGATCGTTGATGATGGCGATAGGCAGAGCGAGGATAAGAATACCAGATAGGATGCAGATAAAAGCCATCATCTTTCCCAGGGCCGTTTCAGGACGGATGTCTCCGTATCCCACTGTGGTCATGGAGGTGGTGGCCCACCACCAGGCACTGGGCACGTTGATGAAGGTGGTATCTGGTATGTTGTGTTCAATGGCGTATTCCACAGCGGCAAAGATGGAGATGCCCACAGATAGGAAAAGCATCAGGAGGCCAACTTCTTCATAGCACTGGGCTATCGTAAAGCCCAATGACTTGAGACCTAATGGGGAACATTCAAAGAAGACAATGTACTTTAATCTACAATATTTACAATACCTTTACAATATCTTAATTGTATTTTATTTTTAACATTATCACTGTAAGCTACAAGTGTTGAGAATTAAAGTCATTACACAAATTACATAACTTTTAAGTAATTATTGACATTTAAATGAATGTTCTTGGTTTAATACAAGATAACTTCTCTCAACAGCATCTATGACATGCTGTCAATGTCCACAGGCAATTATTTTTAACTTTTACAATAATGCACTTACAATGGAAGTCTACGGGGCAAGACATTCTGGATTTTAATTCAGACATACTGTATTTTAGTTAAAGCATTCCTTCTTCCGTGCTATTATGTGTTGTTTGAGCGGTAATTTGTCTAAACTGTCATTTTAGTGGTGAGACTACTTTTCTAGGCAGATGAACTTCTGGTTATGAATATGTTACAGTATTTTGCAGATAGTTACATTATGCCACATTCTGGTTTTCTTGCATGTATCATGGATATACAGTAACTTTGCACATACAATGCTAGTAAGTGATTTTTTTCACACTAGTCTCATGTGAACATGTATAATGAATTAGTCCAGTGGCTATTTTTTGAAGTCCTTGTTCCAAAAACTTTCACTCTAAGCACAATATTTGTTCGTTTTTAATCAACAGCATTACACCAATGCTGTCAATTAAGCTTAAAGGAATAGTTCACCCCAAAATGAAAAGTCTGTCCTAATTTACTCACTCTCATATTGTTCCAAACCCATATGACTTCCTTTCTTTCTTGGGACACAAGAATGAACTGGCAGCCACCATCAACATTCAGTTTTATTGCATCGTTTTTTTTTTTTCATACAATGAAAAGGAATGGTGACTGAGACAGAACATTCTGTATAAGATCTTCTTTTGTGTTTGTTTTCTCCATGGGAGAAAGAAAGTCATATTGGTTTGGAGCAACACAAGGGTGAGTGAATGACAATGGAATTTTCACATTTGGGAGAATTGTCCCTTAAACATTTTTAAACCTGAACATTTTTTTAATGACAAACTATTAGCAGCCACACGATTTTATTTTTGGTCAAACATTTTCCATAGGGATAAAACTTCTCTTGATGATGGAAAAAGTGCTTCAAACTGATTTTCCTATACACCTATGTTGAAACTTTAAAAGATGGCTACAAAATTATCCTAGAGGTTAGAAGTACTGTTTCATTGTCGGAATTGAATACAAGCTGGCATTTTAAGCAGTGATAAGTAAAGCTGTACAGTATTGCTACAGCTTTTAGAAATTCTCTTCAGTGCATGATATATGTTGGACAATTTATGTATGTTAGATCCCACAGCAAAAATGTTCCTTTTTAGTAAAACAAATAAAATAAAATAAATCTATATTTGCGTCTGTCAATGTGTGAATCTTGGTACCAGGTTCAGTCAAGACGTAATATGACAATAATGAAACCATCCAAGATATTCCAGCCTTGAAATATAGACACCTCAGAACAGCTGCTACAATTTCTCAGTCCAACATGTCACATCTTCCTGAGAAATGCTTTATTTATCCTTATTTATTTATTTCTCTCAGCCTCGCTGAATACATTTACACAAAGAATATCAAGCATCTAAATTCAGCACCTAGCCTACTAAGTGTGCGGATCAATGTCTGTCCTTTTATTTTTGGTCATGGAACCATATTCTGTCATTAAACGGATAGTTTACCCAAAACTGAAAATTCTATCATCATTCACTCACTCTCGTGTTGCTTCAAACCAGAGCATGTGAGCAGAGCGTTTCAGAATTTTACTGGAGCGAGGAGCGTGTTTCACTCAACCGCTCACGAGGCGCTCACACTCGTGCGGCCACATTAATGTGTTTGTGCTTCTACACTGACCAGTTTCTGGTGTTGGCGGTTGTATTAGGTCCAAGATTTTAAACAGAGAGGATTATCAGAGATGAGGCAGCATTTAAACTCAGTGTGATTCAAGTATAAAGTGATAAAGTACTGAATGTCACACGAATACAGGACGCATGAGCATTTTGAGCGTTTCATAACAGGATGCGGGTCCTCGGCTTATTTATGCTTTAACACGGTAGACAAAGCCTTCAACGCTGGATGTTTTGCTCTCTGATAAAAGGTGTCCCGTATGAGATGTCATAATTTATGCCAAAATACAGGATGTCCCAGCTAAAACAGGAGACAACAACACTTGCAGTATCAAACATTGCATATGCCACCTCTCCCATTTGAAAGCCGTTGACTGTGAAGAATGTTCATATTTGGATACTGCACCTCATGAAATGCATTATCAATGGTAAAACATCCATCACTAAAATCTCATGCATGGTGAATATACGCAAGTTTACTGCGTTACCATGACAGCTAATGTGGACATGTTAGCAAAAAGTGACTGTAGTCTGAACAGAAAAAAATCTGATCTGGCCACATAACTTGCAGTTTGATTTGAGTACAATCTAATATTTCCTGCAGTGTCAATCAAGCCCGACAGATTGATTCTACGCAGTCAATCATTTTTGCTGTTCATTACACCCTTTCTTTGCTTGCATATCACTGATTGCCGATTTGCTATGTTTTTGGCCATGTTTAGGTGCAAAAACTGTGTCAAAAGTGTAAGCATGAAAAAAAGGAAGTCAGAAGAATACACAACAATTTACTATGTGTTAATACAAAACATTTTCTTACGCTTGCAACTCGATTTACATCTTTACAAAATGTTGCGTGTGTGCGAATGCAATTTATTTTTATCCTCGCAATTTGATTTACGCTTTTCACAAATCTTACTCTGAGCATGTAAGTCATTTAGGCACAATTTTACCATCATATAAGAGCGAAGATATTACATTTGAACTTGAGTGCTGGAGTAGAGCTATCGCACATGCACGAATATTTTAGCGGAGCGACAACTCACACCACTCCGCTTACATGCTCTGTTTCAAACTCGTATGACTTTCTTTTTTCCGTGGAACACAAAGGAGATTAGGCAGATTGCTAGCCTAAGTCACCATTCACTTTCATAGCGTCTTTTTACAATGAAAATGAACAATGGAAGTAAATGGTGACTGAGGCTTACATTCTGCAGAATTGACATTTTTGGGTCGACTATCCCTTTGATAAGTTGGCATTCACTAAACTCTCCTTGCATTTCCAAAGTGCTAGACTAGAGTCAACATGAGTGTATGTAAAAAAAACTGTTAGCCTATGCTACTATTTAAAGAAAATGAAAATGCACTGGGCCTGGGGAACACTCAAGTTTTATTTTGAATAACTCTTCCATTATCTCCTCTTGACTGAAATGCCACTGTTTTTTCAGAACAAAGATTGTTTACAGCTATGGAGCCTATCTGCCTGGTTAATGGAGCTTTGCCTGACTCTATTATTTTTAGTTGGTTTGTGTATTTCTGATCAGATTAAATACTACTAAGGGTTAACACCTTCAGAGAGGCAGGCAGAGAAGGCTGCAGACAAGAGAGACTACATTATTAAAATGTGTCGGATATGAAAATAGGCTGGCTGCTCTCTGCCGTTCCCTCAGTGTATTATCTATCAGTGTTTACTCTGACTATTCTTATCCCAAGAACAGAGCTGACTTTGCTTGTGCATTTTTTAAAGGGACAGTTCACCCAAAAATGACATTTATGTCATCATTTTCTCATCCTGTATGACTTTCTTATGCAGAACACAAAAGGAGAATTTGAACGAATACTGTGGTCAGTTTGAACCAAAATGTAAGTCATTTTTGCATGTTCACAAGTGCATAAAAGGCTGTTTACAATGGCAGGCATGTTCATGAGAGAACTTGCATTGTTCAGTGCTTGTTCAACTGAAATATTGGACTACTTTTGGATGCTTTATAAACTTTAAGAGTCACTATCAACTGCCATTGTATTGAAAAGATTTTGTGTTCTGCTTAAGAAATAAAGTCAGGCAGGTATGGAATGACATGAGGGTGAGTAAACAATGACAGAATGTTCCTTTTTGCGTGAACTATCCCTTTTAATCTAAGACGAGATGTTGTTGAGACCCTTAGAAAAAGGTTCAGTCTGTACAAGATGCATGAACTGAATAATAAAATATGGCTCTTCTTGCCAAAGACAAAACTTTTGGAACTCCAGTGCAACGAATTAAGAAAGGCTGTTTTTTTTTATTATTATTTCTACTTTCCACATGGAAGTTGGCACAAGCTCCATTCCCACCAATAATTCCCCACTCGTACTTTCCTCTTTCGGCTCATGCACATAAATTGCTTTATTCAAGACTTTGTTTCTGCAATTAGAGAAGCCATTATGTTCTCAGTAACTTTTCTGTATCTATGGATCTGCTTCTTCCTCTTTGTCTTCACAAGACACTGTCCAAATATGAATGGATGAACACATTCACACTCTCTCTCCCCCAAGAATAGTCTAACTGAGAGTCTGTCAGTGTTAAAACACTTCAAATTTCGGGTGAAGTATTAAACAGTAACCGAAGACTATCTATAGGTTTGAAATAAAAAAAAAAAACACATTTCCCTTACTCCAGGGGGTGGAACGGTTTTGAATTTCTCAAGGTTCAGTTTGTATCCCAGTTTCGGTACAGTTCAGTATTTGCTTTGTTCAACAACAAAAAAATATTACTGCCAAATCCAAAGAATAACTTATTTGGTAAACACTTCAACAGGTTTGCCCTTAAATATAAATCATTGTTTTACAACAGTAACCATAGTTTAACCATGGCATTTGTAGTAAAATCATAGTAACCACAATTTAAACATGGTTACTGTTATGATTACAATATATAGTAAAATCATGGTTAGAAATAGCATTTTAGCTTAGCGTAAAGCTGACAATTAAAACATGGTTTATTTCTATTTCTTCTGCTCCAAACTTACTTCAAACTTACTTCTCTGTCTGCTCGTATGAATGTAACACATCTTAAGAAAATGTTTCACCGCTGTTCAAATGCACTTTGGATCGCATCATTTATATGCATAAATGTTTTCCATCTGAAAGCATGGAAAAAACAGGTCTCGGATTCGGTATCGGTGAGTACCAAAACAAAAGTAACGTTACTCATACTCTGTCTCAGAAAAATGTATTGGGACATACCTAATTTTAATTGTATGTTTAATTAAACATAAAACATTTGTTTTTAGAAATATTTGTAACCAAAGTAATATACTTAAAAGTAATTACTTTCATTGAAAGACTTTTAAATGTTGTGCGTTACACTACTTTTTGTGCCTAAAAGTAATTAGATTACAGTAAATAATTACCTTTTAACCTAATTACATCCAAAAATGGTCTTTGTACAGTTGTGGCCAAAAATATTGGCACCATTGGTAAATATGAGCAAAAAAGGCTGTGAAAAATCTGTACATATTGTTTATCATTTTGATCTTTCATTCAAAATATTCACAAAACTTATTCTACCCTTTAATTGAAGTAATCTAATTGAAGGGGGGGGGGGGGTAACACACATAGGCCAAATTCTCTTGTGGGTAAGACCAAAAAATAAAGTTATGATGTGCAGCAAAAGATTGTTGTGCTTCACAAAATGGGAAGTGGCTATAAGAAAATAGCTAAAGCATTGAAAATACCCATTTCCACCATCATGGCAATAATTAAGAAGTGCCAATCAACTGGAGATGTTATAAATTGGCCTGAAAGAGGACATGTATCTATATTGTCACCATGCACGGTGAGGAGGATGGTTTGAGTGGCCAAAAATTCTCTAAGGATCACAGCTGGAGAACTGCAGGAATTAGTTGGGTCTTGTGGTCAGAAAGTCTCCAAATCTACAATCAGACATCTCCTACTTCACAACAAGTTGTTTGGGAGGGTTTCAAGATAAAAGCCTCTGCTCTCATCCAACAACAAACTCAATCATCTTTATTTTGCCAGACACTACTGGGACTTCAAATGGGACCGGGTTCTATGGTCAGACGAAACAAAAATAGAGTTATTTAGTAGTAAACACCAAAGATGAGTTTGGTGCACACAGAGAGGTAGCCATATGGAAAAGTACCTCATGCCCACGGTTAAATATAGTGGTGGATCTTTAATGTTGTGGGGTTGTTTTTATTCCAGAGGCCCTGGACATCTTGTTTGGATACATGGCATCATGGACTCAAAATACCAACAAATAAAAAAAAAAATAAAAAAAATAAAAACCTGATTGCCTCTGCCAGAAAGCTTAAAATGGTCCCTAGATGGATATTCCAGCAGGACAATGATCCAAAACACACATCAAAATTAACACAAAAATAATTCACTGACCACAAAATCAAGGTTCTGCCATGGCCAAACCAGTCCCCTGACCAGAACCCCATAGAAAACCTGTGTGGTGAACTGAAGAGGAGACTCCACCACCATGGACCTCTGAATTTTAAGGATCTGTAGAGGTTCTTTGGTCTCAGATCACTTGCCATGTGTTCTCCAACCTCTTTAGGCACTATACGAGAGGAATCAGAGCTGTTATCTTTGCTAAGGGAAGTTGCACAAAGTATTGATTAAAATGGTTCCAATAATTGTGACACATATCGTATATTTGACAGAAATATATATATATATATATAAAAAAATCCTAGAATAGAATGTTTTGTGTTTGTAATTGTTTGATATCTTTTTAAGGATATATTTTTGTGAATATTTTGAATGAAAGATCAAAAGGATAAACAATAAAGACATATTTTTCACAGCCTTCTGTTCTCATATTTACCAAAATGTTTGGCCACCACTGTATATGAAAATATAAAAATGCCTTTATACTTCAAGAAGGGGGTTCTTTGCTAGGGGAGCATCATATATGGGGTTTGAAAACCACTGATCTAGCCTATGTCAAGTCCTTTGAGGCCAGAAGATAGCTTTGTATGAGAAGCAGACTAAAATTTACTTAATTATTCACTAAATATCTTGCCTTGAAATAGGCACAGGAGTGAATGTCATCTGACAGCTACAGTAGAGGGCAAACATTTTAGAGAATAACATCATAAATACCAGACTGATCCTCATAATATGGCTTCAGAAGACTTCAAATGTATCGCACAACTCATATGGAATACTTTTATGTAACTTCTATGCTGTTTTTGTGTTGTTTTTGAGCTTAGATACAGCCTCTGGTCACTATTTGCTTATGTTGTTTGGAAAGAGAGCGTTATCGTGTTTAGTGTTTCACTGTAGATTAAAAAGTCATACAGGTTTGGAATGACATGAGGGTGAATAAATCATGACAGAATTTTGGATGAAGTATGCTGAGCTCAATAAATTCTAAATTTGTGTGCATTTTTTTTGTTTGTGTTCATTACAAAAGGCTATGATTTTATGGTAGGCCTCAATAGATATGTCACCTATAGAGTGTCGTCCAAGTTTAAGCATCCTCAATGACCTCATCAGTCGCAGGACCTGAACTACCTGCCCAATGTTCTCCAGCTCTGTAGATCCTCCATGTAGGCTCTCAACGACCAGAGTCACATAGAAGGGCAGAATAGCCATCAGGTCAATGATGTTCACCATGCTCCTGCTGAATTTACACTTATCTTTAACACACATGAACCTGAGCACCAGCTCACCAGTAAACCAAATAATGCAGATGTACTCAAGAGCATCCAAGATGAAGGGGGCTTCAAGTATATAAATATCAAGGGAGATCAGAGCCATGTTCACGATGGAAACCACCACAAAGAACATGGACAGTGTGCCAAACATCTTGGCCGCCTTGGAGGAGTCTGGTTTCTCCATGATGTCCAATAAGCGTTGGCGCAAGTCCTGACACAGGACTCCTGTAAAGTCCTCCTCCTCCTCAGTGTCCATTGTTTCAGCATCCTTACGAATATCCAATGACTCTTTCATCTCCTTTCTGCGGTAATACTTGTCTCTGCAACAGCTGTCTATGCAGAGCTCGTCAATGCCCCAGTACTCAATCTCTTGCAGGAAGGAGATCACACAAAGCTCTTCTCGCACATGCAAGTGACCCGTCTTGTAAAAGTTCATAATATACTGGAATGTCTGTGAGTTGCGGTCAAAAAAGAACTCATTCTCGAGGAAATCTGCATCGTCGCACAGATCTAAAATGGAATCTCGCGTTGAGAGGGCAAGCTTTCCCAAGCGAGTCTCTGGATGAGAGGCCAAAAATTCTTGCGAGAGGATGTAGCGACTGCCTCCAACATTTATAATGAAGAAGTCCAGCGGCTCATCGTTTGGCAGGTTGGGCTCAGTGAAAAATACACTGGAGTGTAAGGACAACAGAGAAGCGTTGTCTTCGTACAACTCTGCTGGACTAGATGAATCAGTGATCATGTTGCTCTGGGTACCGTTGAGCCCTGAAAACCCCAGAGGGGAACATGTAAAGTTCATGAGTATGACAGATCAAAAAGAACATTATCAGGATTAGCCTGTTGGTCTAAATTTAGAGTGAATGACATGTATAGTGAGTGTTTTATCACCCATAATGATTACACAGTGTCTACACTGATTGGCTCATCTCACATGTGAACATAATAGATACAGCAGGAGAGTGGAGAAAGATCTTTGCATACAGTGGTTGTAATACAAACTTATTTAAACCTCAGTGCATTGAATGAGCAAATTATCTTAATGAATATGCTTCATTTCCATTTCCACCATCACTGGCTGCTCAGACATCAGACACGGTGGGTGGGAGAAGAAGCCTATGGCAGTGTTATACTCCTTCAAAGCTGCACGTTGAGGTTTAAATATTTTAGCTGGCCCGTCTTATTAATTTAACTAAAGGTACTATTCTTGAAGTCATTAATTTTCTTTAGTAACTCTTCTCTATAATATTGTACGATGGCCATTTTAAAGCATGTATTTTTAAAAAGATCCCTTGAGATGACACAAAAGAGGTTTCAGAGCAAAACTCACATTATGCGATTTAATTTCAATTTCTGGAAATTTAATTTTAATTCACAAATTGTCAAGGAAACCACGTCAGGTATTTACTGTAAAAGTAAATACCTGACGTGAGTCCTTAATTTCTTTCATTGGTGAGACTCAAACATATTCAATTTGATTTGGTCACATTAAATAATGATTTTTATTAAAAATCAAACCAATTAATTTAGATTGTTAGATGTTACCAAATCAAATACTCTTTAGATTACATGTCAATACATTGTACAGTGTAAACATGGATTTAACTGTTCATTTTGTTTACAAATGTAATAATATCACTTTGGGATGCACCGGTGTATCAGCTGAATTAGATGTATTTATTGGCCAATTATTGGCCAAATTAAAATATTGGTTATATCTAGGGATGCACCGATCCGATACCTGGATCGGTATCAGCTCCGATACGGACGTTTTTAAACAGATATCGGTCCGACGAGCCCGATCCAAATCCGATACTGTGTGTTTGCCATGTTCGTTTCTGTCAAGATCAAAAAAATGACATAAAAGAACCATTAAAACACAATTAAATTAGTTCATATGACTCATGCATTTAATTCAAAGCCACTTGAAGATGTGCGATAGCTCTGTAAAATCACAAAAGGCTGTGTTTAATAAGTAAATATATAAAATGCATGCTCAGCTCCAGCGCGTTATTGAATGCGCTGCTCTGTTGACAAACGTGTACATGCCTATTTTTAGCCTTCACAGAGGTGTGCAACATTTGAGCACCATTCACGAACAACATCTCCGATGTAGATGCTCAATAGTTTGGTTCATTTATAATATGCATTTAGAACGGCACTACAGGTGCATTTTACCAGAATTTGAAGAAGTGAATTAAACTACTGTGAACTTGCCTACCAACAGACACACACAGGACTTCCTGGAGAGTTCAGAATGTCAAAATAAAAGTGTGAGGGTTTAAAAGTTAAAGGTGTCACATAGAGACTCAAGGAGGCAGAGATATGAACTCAGTAGAAGGATTTATTGAAACAATGATTGAAACAGTGATTTGAGTAAATCCAGTTGAGCAGGGTGGCAAACAGCAGGAGACATGGTATAGACACGATGAACAGATATCTCACAACAGTCTTATGATACTTGCAGGCAATAATGAAGACACAGGTATGTTTGACAGTAGAACGGTGTGAAGTCTCAGAGATACTATCGATGAGGACAGACAAAGAGTGTGTGTGAAAGCGGGGTATATATGCAGTCCTTAGCCACTAATGATATGCAGGTGCATGTATTCAGAACTCAGGGGAGAGTGAGCACTATAATGGCAGTGAGGAAGAAAGAGAGAGAGAGAGAGACCGGTGGATCCATGACAAAAGGTGCACGATTGAGATATATTTTTATTATCATTTGTTTACAAATTATAATAATATTTAAGTTGAATGGGTTCCAAAAAAAATAACTGTGAATGAAAAATTCGCTGGTATCTTACAACTAAATTAACAAAAAAAGAGATCTGAATCCTTTAAAGTCCAGATACAAGTTGAAAAAAAAAACGACTTATTTTCTACTGATGACTTATACCAGAATTACTGTTAATTTTGCTGCTACATTATCCGGTATACTAGTTAATAATAAAGTGTTTCTTAATAAGCTATACATTTATATTGAAATAATGTGTAGTTAGAGGTTTGTGTTTCTTTACATATTAAAGAGTACTTCCAATTAGTTCCACACAATAATGTAAAGATATTCTAAACTGATTACGCAAAACAACAACACTGGCATCGTATTGGGATCTGTATCGGCCGATGCTGAGATTTCTGATATCGGAATCGGATCAGAAGAGAAAAAGTGCATTGGGCAACCCTAGTTATATCGGCATATTGGTCATTAGCATGAAAACACAGATATGAAAAAAACTATGTTTGATTTATTATTAATTAGTAACACACTTAAAAACTCTGAATTTAATGCACAATCCAGAATTATTATAGTCACAATATGTTGAAGGGTTGGCACTCCTAAGAACACGTAATATTTCATATTTATTCTTTCTCGTTAATGTGGAAAACAACTTTACAAATGGACTTGAAAGTTGTGAAAGCTCTGAAACTTAAACCTAAACCTTGAAAGGCTGCGTTTTTATAATATAGTCTGCATTCACAGCTTTAGTCAGGGCTTCAGTCAGCAGAAGTGCAATGTGTGTGTGTGTATATATATATATATATATATATAATATTTCATATCAATCATCTTGCTATCATATTTAGTTTTTATCTTCTAATTATCTTTCATTGTGGCTCTCTTTATAATTTTGTCCTGTGAACCAATTCATGTTCAATGAAAATTATTTATTGTTTAAATAGTAAAAAAGCTTTTGTACTCTTTACATATTTATAGCATAATTCCTATGGAAACCTGTAATCTGATGACAAAATAAAGTAAGTGGCAAAATATTGTTATCCTTTATCTCTATCAGGACTTCATTTTTAGTTCGAAATCAGTATCATATAGGACAGCATTGTTAATATTGGTGCATCCCTATAATCAACAATATTAAAATACAGTCAAGTATGAAGACTTCTATGTTCTGAAAATAAAAATTGTTATAAAGAACTAAAAAGCTCTACTAATATTATACTGAAAGGCTTTTATTAAAAAAAATATGAATTTCAAAATTAATGTATATATCAATATTAATAGTTTAAAATTATATTTCATACCATTCAAAGTATATCCATCACTTTATCTTACCCATAAAGCCTTTGCAAATTCATGCACTTCCAGTTATTATTTTATATAAATAAATAAAATATAAATAAGTTTTTTTAAAAATGGAAAGAAATCCTAACACGTGTTTCATACCATAGACTACTGCTACATTTTTGAATACCAAAAAAATTAATCGGAATAAATTAAAACAAAAAGCAAGGAGCATAATTTTGGTCTAACAGTAACAGTGGACACCTACCTTCAGTTTATATGTAGCTTACATTGAGATCGCTTGTAAAAGGTGAGCTGGAATCATCTCTATATCTTGTTCTGTTCCAACTTTAAAAGATGTGGATAAGCTGAAATGCATATTGCAAATAGGTTCAAATCCAAAATCGTTGCAGTAAAAAACGTCTGATGCTAAACGCTTCTCAGCTTCACGAGAGTTCGCTACACTTCTCTTCGCGCGCTCATGCACCATTCAGGAGCGTTTTAAAGCGCGCTGGAGAGAGTGAGCAATTAACCAAAGTGGCTCTAGCAAGTCAGTCCACTGTCAGCCATCTTTGGAACACTCTCAGGAGGCTATTTCCAGTCATGACAGTGCAGCACCTATCTAGTTGAATGGAGAAAGACCAAAATCTCAAAAACGTCTGGTCAATATTGCGGTCAAAGGACATATTTCACATCAGCAATCAAATCTGACAATACTGGAAACAGAAATTGGGATTCTTAACCTCATATTTCGCAAACAATCCGCGATTTTGCCTGGTTATGCGCTTGCGCTTTCCAGAGTTGATTGACAGGCGATGTCTGAATCTAAATGGTGATTGGCTATTTTAACTATAAGGCGGGACTTCTACATCCTTTGACCGTTGGCCGCCCAGAGCTCTTTGGTTGAGCGTTCCAATTTCTCCTGTTCATTTAAATTGAAGTGGCCCATCTCTACTAAATAATCTCTGTTTTAACCAATCAGGAGACACTCAGAGGCTGCTAGGCAACAAACTACAGACTTTAATACTACAGGTTACAACAATTAGACACGTTGTAATCTTGTGCGCACACAACACGTAAAAAAGCAAACCACGCATTATTCGTCGTGGGTGGGTCAACTCTGCCCTTAAACCTATGCTACATTCAAATACGTTTTCCCACACATTTAAAAACAAAGTCCATATCTGGGGATGGACATGCACGTTCATACAGCAGCAAGTTGATTTAAATTGTATTTAAAAACCTGATAATATTGGCTTCTTATCAAGTTTTGTCGACAACTTAGGACTCTTCCTGTTAAATTTAAGTGGATTTAAAGGAATATTCCGGGATCAATACAAATTAAGCACGTTTGACAGCATTTATGTCATAAAGTTGACCACCACAAAGAAACATTTTCCTTCGTGTGTGTGGTTCTCGGAGAGTAACATGAGCATCCACATGCTGAGAGTCTCTGCAGTGTCATGCACAGCGAGCCACGTGATAAGATATGTGGATTGACTGTCTCAGAAGCGGAGGCAACTGAGACTTGTCCTCCGCCACCTGGATTGAGGTGAGTAACCCCACCACCATGAGGACCTAGTAAGTAGTGGGAATTGGGTATTCCAAACAACAACAAAAACGAGGCTACAGTGAGGCACTTACAATTCAAGTGAACAGGGCCCATTTTTGGAGGGTTTAAATGCAGAAACATGAGGCTTAATTTTTTTTTGCAGCACTTACATTCATTCTTCTGTTAAAACTTATTAATTATTTGTGCAGTAAAGTTGTTTAAATAATTGCTTTAATGGTCATTTTAAGGCGGTTCAACACGGGACGCGGTCACCAGACGTTCCCTATTCATTTTCAATGACAGAGACACAGCAGTCGGCAAAACAGAGGCGGCCGCTGCAGTTGAAGCGGCACCACTTTCCAAGCCTCTTTCACAAGAATCCTGCACCTTTTTGTGCACGACTGCTTGCGGCACACACCGCGCAATATATCAAATATTTTATCTCTCCATGGTTGCCACTTGTCACTGACCATTCAGATCTGAATTTATTCACAACCAATTAAACACAACATGTAGTCTGAGACATCAACTTTAGATAAATAGAAAATACAATTGCCCAGGCGGTTTTTTAGCAAAGTGTTTGGGGATTTTTAATGTTCATTTATAGCCCTCCCTTTTAAAAGGTGCACTCAGTTACTTCTGTCTTTGTGTCATCTTGGACTTACACTGACACCTAGCGGCTTGGATGCAGCATCATTTAAATCAATAGTTTTCCGTTTCAGATGCCATTGTAGAAATGTAGTATTTAGTCAGCCATGATTTATTTAATCAATGAGAGAAAGTGTCAAATAACAGGAGGGTTACTGAGATTAAGTGAGTAATATTCAGCTGGTTATGTGATTCCAACATGGCAGCCCCCATGTGGGGACCCTCTCCATGTAGAATAAAAGAGCTTTTATAAAGTTACTGATATGAGTCTTCATTTTAATGTGAGTGGTCATGATTTCCTACATATATTGAAAAATTACAATTCATGTCTTGAGGAGTTAAACTTTTTAATGAGGAAAACATTACTGAATGTACCTTTAATGACTGACGTGATGTTATTTATGCTATATCAATTTGGCAATAGAAATATAAAGTAATCTAGTCTGTTTCCCCCAACGTCATTAGAAAAGGTGGCATTCATTAAAGGTGGAGAAGCTGAAGACAGTAGGCAATATGCCATCAATACGTCCAATTATATTATTTAGCTATTAACCTCAATATAATTTTATATATATATATATATATATATATATAGAGAGAGAGAGAGAGAGAGAGAGAGAGAGAGAGAGAGAGATAGATTATTACAATATTTCTAGTTATAACCAGTTATAACTTATACATCTAGTTATTTTTTTTGTGTTGTTGTTGTTGTTTTTTTTTTTAAAAAAAGTGCCATTTTATTTATCTGCAATATATTACATAAAAACGAATGCAAAATTTACAGTGGGGGGGAGTGGGGCACAAATTAACGTGGGGGTTGTCACACACGTGGTTTAAACATACCACACACGCTGGTAAGACGAATATTCATTTGTTTACTTGTTGCCATATCAACAGTGTGTAGATAAAAAAAATTGCGGGAAAAAAAAAACTTTGGAAGATATTGCCAAAAGTTAATTTTAAAGTAGCAAAAGTAAAAATTCACATGAAAGTAAATTTTCCTCTCGGTTTTCACTGTTTAAAATTAGGCAAACTTGGTATAATTTTAATCTCCAGTCTTTTAGTTAGCATCTTACATAGTCTTTTAATTCTCAGACAGCGAGCAGAAGTGACCAGCCAGGATTAAATCCCAGTTGCGCCGACGGGCACGTTGTAACACTGCGTTACAGTGTGCCCCAATTACAAAAAACTATATGCAATTCCATACAGTCAGATATGCAATTTACATAATTCCCCTTAATGCATGTGTGTGTGCGTGTGTTGTCATCAATCCATGCATTATTTCGGTCAATGCTGTGTATTTATTGTCAAGTAACAAAATTATTGATATATTATGACAAAGTTAGTCTTTTATTAAATGTATAAGGCTTTTTTTTATTAGATCTGATACAGTTGTTAATGGGGGATTTTAAGATGTTATATGTTATTGTTACAATGTGCCCATTCACCAGTTGGGGCACGTTGAAACATTTCACCTTCTTTTCTTCGAGGTAGAATGCAGAAAAGGATATGCTGTATTCATGAAACAAGACCACATAGGCCTATGTGTAATATACACGTGTGAAATAAATGTGAAAAAAGAAAAACACATCGAAACTCAAGTACATTTAACTTAAGAAAACCAAAAAGTGTTAGTTTGTGCCACACTGAATCACCCCAGATTACACCTCCTTCTACTGCTAGGAGTGGTGGTGTAGTGGGTTTAATCAGAAGGTCGCTGGTTCGATCCCCACAGCCACCACCATTGTGTCCTTGAGCAAGGCACTTAACTCCAGGTTGCTCCGGGGGGATTGTCTCTGTAATAAGAACACTGCAAGTCGCTAAGGATAAAAGCGTCTGCCAAATGCGTAAATGTAGTACTACCGCGTTTCTCATATGAATGTAAAACGCCCAAACGAGAAGGCAAGCAAAGCCTGCCGCCCACCGCGTCCGTGTAAAACCGCATTTAGGGTTTACAGCGTTACGTCGTCATGGCAACAAAACAATTTAATCACACTAAAATCATGTTACTGAATCATTAACAGTGCGATGAAATCATGGAATATAATTGTGTAGGAGATCATACCAACACAAATCTTATTCTGTGGTAGCTTCTTTTATATTGCCCCCTGGTGTTAGTGAAATTACTGCTGCCACCACCTGACGAGCTGGAGATTTTCATGACGTTATGACACATTTTCGTTTATTCATAATACGGTAAGTATCTTCAATAAATTAAATTACCTTTCGTGAAACGAATTAAATAAAAAAAAAATAATAAAAATCAATCTTCCAGCATTGCATCTGCACTGCTTCTGAGTTCAGTAAAATAAGCCAACTCAACTACTATTGTTGGTTCCTATAGAACGGAATGTTCTTTTTTTAGTTATCCAGGAACGTTTTCTATACAAAAATAGAACGTTTGTTTTAGGTTGTGTACAAATGGTTCCCGTAATGTTTTCTCAATGTTCCCTTAGCCTCTAAATGGCGGGAACCATTCTTCAAACATACTGCATAAACATCAATAACCAGTTGTTTTTTAATCTGTAAAATAATCTAATCACATAACCACATATTATGGAGGATTGCATTTTGTTTTATCGTACATGTTTTCTGTATTATATTTTCATCACATATTTTTTATCATTACCAAAATACTGATAACTGAGCCAAGAGTTTACATTACCTGCACTGTACTTTAGCAATGGACATTGTATGTAGACATTGAAGAAAATGCATATGCATAAAAATAAATGTTAATCTCAAGAAACCTCTCAAGAAAACTTCAAGGCCACATTTCATCCCACAATGTGGTATGAAGAATTTGGGGGACATTTGCTTAATTATAATGAAAATAATATCACAATGAAAATGTTACCAATTTTTACAATTTCAATTAAATCTCACAGTGGAAGTGAATAGGACAAATCATGTAAAATACAAAATTAATGTTGTATTGATAAAAAAAAAAGATAAGAAGTATCATACTAAATATTGCATAGGATTTATCTGGCCAAATATGCCTTGGACTTACATCAATTGAAAATGTCTTATACTTGTGAATTCTGTGCATTGGAGAAAGAAACTATTCTTAATTTGTTTTACAACTGTATTTACGCAAGATTGATTTGGAAGAATTTGGATACTTATGTTGATAGAAAATTGGGATATGTGATAAAAATGTGTGTGTTTGATGTGATATTTTATTATAAAGATGCTATTTTGAAATGTAAAATAAAATATATAGTACATTTTATTATTTTACTGTGAAAATACTATATACACAAGGAAAAAAGGCTCTTTGTAAACCACTTTTCTCACATTTTGCAAATGATACTGAATCATATGAAAACCTCCTTGAAAAATGTAAATGCAATTTATGTAAACTTACTTTCCCTGGCAATGTTAGTTATGCTATTTATGTGACCATATACATCTCTTTCCTATGTTATTTTTGAATTTAATTAAAAAAAAAAATACATACAAAATTAAAGCTCACCGTATATTGATAAAAAAATGTGCTCCCCATTTCCTTATTTCATTTGATGGCAGTTTTATATTTTCATTTAATATTTAAAATTCTTATTTTTAAATTCTTATTTAAATGTGCATTATTTTAATGCCTACGCACCAGCGCATAAACATTTTGCGACAGTTTGTGCTTTTATAAGAATCCGCGCTTGATCACGTGACAACCCGCCCTCTCTTTTCAAACGCCATATTTACTGCGCACCTCCAACACAAGCCTCAACGTACAGTGAGTATGTTTATAAAGTGTGAGTGCATGGGTTTTATTGAGGTTTTACCATTTGTAACATTTCTTTCCGCTGTGTTTTACGTGCGTAAATGCAGGACATCTTGTGGTTTGCAGCTAAGTTAAATTTAAATGTGTTTTTGTGAACGAGTGTGCGGGACAAATAAGCAGTGTTGCCGTCAGACTCGTGCTGTTTTAAAGCTTTGAGTCGCGAGCTTACTGTATGGATGCAAGTGGGGTTTACGTACATATAATGAAATGTTTGATTATTCATTTTACATATAGCACTGTTTTCATCTAGTTTTCCTCGCATACGATAATAGCTCGAATAACATGAAAATGGCTAGAGTCGGTTTAGCTTATACAATTGTGAAAGAAACACGCGCCAAATTTGTTCTGAAGCATCAGCGCGCGCTGTCGATGACACATGGAAAGCAGAAATGTATAGGAATTTTAAAATTCTATTCTCCAGGCGTGAAAAAAAATGAAATTAATAAAATCTTAATATTCGTGGGAAATGCTTTCAGTAAATAAAAAGTTATATAGTTGTAAGTTCCTGTTAAAATATGTCAGTGGTTAGATACTATTAGAGTAATACTCGTAAGCCGTAGCCAATTCTATTGAGTCGGGGTTTTTTTTCCCTTTCCAATTAGTTGGTTAAACCCGTTCACAAATCGATCTGTTCATCATTATCGAATTGATTAAAACGGCTAATTAGTGAATCTAAATTAAAATGATTTATGGAAATAATTTTCCTCTAATCTCAAGTGTCCGGAAAGGTCATAGAAAGTTATTGATCAAAGAGTGTGGGATACATAATTAACGACTACTGGTGGTATGCAGCTGAATTTGAGGATTGTAGTACCAATGGAGGTGTAATATCCAATTACAGCCTTAAATTTAATGTATTGATCAAACATATCTATATCATCTAATCCAGGATGCAACTAAAAATATCACAAACATAAGTGAAGCAATGGAAACTGTCAAGGCAGAGGATCATCCTTTGGATGAAAACAGCACAAAAGAGGAAGAGATGGGTACATTGGATGATGGATCAGGAAAACCCAAAAGCAAAATGTGTAAGTGCATGTCACAATTCATGTGCCAAACCCTTCTTTCAAGAAATGTTGTTTATTGTGCGAGGTTGCATTAAGCAGAGGAAGAACTTCAGAACTGGTTCATAATAAAAATGCTCAAAGACCTGTTTTCTTCAGGACAGAAAGTTAATTGGGCTAACTTAAATCTCATGGGTATTTGATTTCTTTATTTTTTAAACCAAAGTTACCCACCTTTGTCCTTCTCTTGTCGTGTAATTGTCTTTCCAGACCAGGGTGAAATCCTTGAAGGAAAACGGGAGAAAAAAGGGGTCCAGAGACTTTCAGCAACACTAACGAGTAAACCAAAGGAAAAGTTTAAGATTGAGAGCACAGGACAAGGTGCCAAACTTGGAGATATTGCACGGGTTAATCACTCCATCGGAAAGCTCAAAGCCCCTCTGCTCAAACCTCTGCATAAGATTCTGTATGATCGACCTGGAGCTGTAAGCTCTTTATTTGGGAAACTCACATAACATGTTAATGTAAAAAATCACCATGTTATTTTTAAAGATGTGTGCTTCTAAATGTTTTACAGGCATCATCACTACGGAAAAATCTTCGATTATTTAATGGGTTCTCTTTTGAGGCTGACAGTGACCTTTACAACAAAAAGAAGGAAAAGGTGACAAGGTAGTCGTTTTAACCGATTTGATGCTTTTTTATATAAGGGTTTCTGCAAGGTCAGAACTTTTTTATTTTTCAATTCAAGGCTTTAAAATATTCTTGATTATTTATTTATTTATTTATTTATTTGTTTAATTTCACATTGCAGTACAACAAAAATTAAATATCACACACAAAAAAATACAGTAAGAAATGAAATGCATATAAAACAATCTATGTAATTCTTGGATCAGTGTTCATACAGCTTTTCTTTCTTCCCAAATAAAATGCATTAAAATAAAATACACTTTAAACTACTTTAAAGGTACAACAGTTACATACACTCACCAGCCACTTTATTAGCTACACCTGTAAATCTACTTATTCATGCTGTTTATAATCAGCCAATAGTGTGGCAGTAGTGTAATGTATAAAATCATGCATGTATGGGTCAGGAGCTTCAGTTAATGTTCACATCAACCATCAGAATGTGGAAAAATGTGATTTAGACCATGGCATGTTGTTGGTGCCAAACGGGCTGATTTGAGTATTTCTGTAACTGCTGATCTCCTGGGCTATTCACGCACAACAATCATAAGAATTTTCTCAGAATGGTGCCAAAAACATCCATTGAGTGGCAGTTCTGTAGGTGAAAAAAGCTTGTTAATGATGGGGTCAGAGGAGAATGGCCAGACTAGTCGAAGGTGACCGTAACCCAAATAACCACACGTTACAACAGTTCTATGCAGAATAGTATTTCTGAACTTGCAACATCTCAAACATTGAGATGAATGGGCTACAGAAGCAGAAGACCCCTCCGGGTACCACTACTGTCATCTTAGAACAGGAATATAATATAATAAAAAATAGGAATAATAGGAAACTGAGGCTGCTGTGGGCACAGGCTCACCAAACTGGATAGTACACGATTGGAAAAACATTGCGTGGTCTGACAAATCTGGATTTCTGTTAAGGTACACAAATAATAGGTCCACTGAAGCCTAATTTTTCTGTTTGTGGCTGACAGAAGTGGAACCCAACGTAGTCTTCTGCTGTTGTAGCCCATCCGCCTCATGGTTCGATATGTTGTGTAATCTGAGATGCTTTAATGCTCACTACAATTGTACAGAGGGGTTATCCGAGTTACCGTAGCCTTTCTGTCAGCATGAACGAAAATGTACCTTTAACTATAATTCTATACATAAAAAGGTCATTTGCATATATATTACCATAAAATTAACAACCTTAATCTCAGTTAATCTTCAAAAAACTTTTCTACCAGTTTGAACTGTTCATTATAACTTCAAATGCAGGTTGAATTAAACCTTTATATAAGGATTCGCTGGGAATTTAATATCAAATGCAGAAAGCGAATTCACTATTTTAGACCAAAAAGAAGCAACAAAAGGACAGTACCAAAAAACAAACAAAAAAGGCATATCTTTTCCTCAACATAATCTACTGTAGGAATAATTCAATGTCAATTTTTTTTTTTGCAGGCTGTATGTTATAGTTGGAAGTCCACATTTGGATACTTAATGATGTCTCGTAAAGTGTCCAAAACATCAGTCAATGGAATGGATATGTTAAAAATGTCTTTCCAGTAATACCTGAAGCATTGTGGCAGCAAATGTAATATTTCCCCCCAGTGTCTCCCCAATATCTGTACTTTTTGCAACGTTTGCACGTGCACTTTTTATAGGTATTTTATTTAGTCTGTGTAGTCTCATGTGGTTCTGGGTTTGTCCAATGTTGTTTTATGTAGCACCATGGTCCTGGAGGAATGTTCTCTCTACTAACTGTATATGGTTGAACCACAATAAAAACCACTTGACAGTGTATAGCATATAGTCTATAATAGAAACTTGAACATAAATTTCCATATTTTTTTATAAATTCATCATAATAAAAAGGGGGAAAAAAAAGATGAAGTATAAATTCACTTCATAATTTCTATTTTAATGTAAATTATAATTTTATTATAAATAATAGTGATCAACTTCTCATAAGGTGCTGTGTGTAATTTCTGTGCCTCTAGGGGCATCAAACTGAATTGGAAAAAAAGACTTTTCTAAACACTCCCTAACTTCCATTTTTAACAAACGGGTAGTCCCACACCGATCTCCGCTCAAATCTGAACTTTACTTGGGGTCTTAAAAGATGAACCAATTTCTGTTTCTGAGAGCTGTTACATTTTGATTTTGGTGGTATTAAATGTACACTGCCTGGCCAAAAAAAAAAAAGTCAGATACTATAATATATAATTGGACCGCCTTTAGCTTTGATTACGGCACACATTCATCTTGGCATTGTTTCAACAACTTTATTCAACATCACAATATTTATTTTCATCCAGAGTTGCATATATTTTTGGCCAAGATCTTCGCTTCAGATCTTGATGATGTCAGAGTTGAACTACTGTCTTTTCCAGCACATCCCAAAAAATGTAAATGGGGTT
This sequence comes from Moxostoma hubbsi, assembly GCA_032164185.1. Taxonomy (NCBI): domain Eukaryota; kingdom Metazoa; phylum Chordata; class Actinopteri; order Cypriniformes; family Catostomidae; genus Moxostoma; species Moxostoma hubbsi. The sequence continues at coordinate 9,650,912 of JAVLUX010000014.1, read as the reverse complement.
ACGGTCAGGACTCTGTGGTGGCCAATTCATGTGTGAAAATGTTTCCTCATGCTCCCTGTACGACTCTTTCACAATTTCAGCCCGATGAATCTTGGCATTGTCGTCCAGAAATATACCCGTGCTGTCTGGGAAGAAAAAATACATTGATGGGATATCCTGGTCATTCAGTACATTCAGGTAGTCAGCTGGCTTCCTTTTATTGCCGCATAATTTTGCTCAGCCTAGACCTCCAGAAGCTTGTCCAGTGGGCACTATCCATGAAGGGTGCATCGCTTCATGCGCTTACCTTCTTACCCTGACATGCCTATCCCTTTGGAATAGGGTTAATCTGGATTCTTTAGACCACATTACCATTATCCATTGCTCCACAGTCCAATCTTTATGCTCCTTGTGCATGAGGAAATGCTTTTACTTTCACTATTAAACGTAGCCGTGAGTTCTACTGTCAATTTGTTTTTAGGATGTGACATCAAGCATCATTCAAAAAATGTTCTGTGAATCTGACAGTTCATCACTATCCTTCCAGGTTTTAATTATGCGTTGGACAGTTACAGTGATTTCATCTCCTTAATTGCTTTCTTTGCTTTCTCCAATAATTTGCCCCTTCTGAAACACAGTAAAAATTTTCAAACATGGTTGTTTAAGAAATAAGAAGCTACACACTGCATCAGTTAGGGTTAAAAGAATTGTTGCCAGCTGAAACATATTAATCACTGCAAAAAGCATCCATTCATAGGCTCTTAAGTATCTGCTTATTTAAATCCAAGCTGCAACTTTGTTTTGGGCCAGGTAGTGTATCTTCATGGACCTGCAGAAACCCTGTTTTTGGAGTATGTTTATACAGTATATCACTGAGTATTCAATACTAGAAGTGATGTATCCGAATAATAATACCAAATGACCCATAATTTAATCCATGTGATGCATATTTTTCTAACCTTCCCATTGGTTGATGAATGGGTGTGGTAAATGAGTTTTTTCTGTGTGGCAGGCTTCCCAAATCAATGCTCAGAACCATCTGTCAGACTCTTGATCTGGAGAGGAGTGGAACGCAAATTGTTCTTGTTGAGAGGATCATGAACTTTCTTGTATGCCCAACTAACTCGGGGAAGGTAAAATGCTTGATACTGTCCTTTTTTTATTTTTTTCTTATGTGTCACTGTAGAGTTAAAGGATTGTGACGGGTTAAACCTTTTAAGCTCTGAAGGGGTTTTTAAAGATATAGATTGATTCCCTCAGTCTAATAAACAGTTGAAAAATCACACACAATTTAAAATTTTAATTTTAAAAATTTTTCTTTTTTTTATCTCTGGGTGTCAATAAGCTGGCAGAAAAACTGCTTTTGTTTTGTTCCCAATCATGTCAACTGTATCTGAGAAATGTTTTGTGTTGATAAAGCAATCAAAAGGTATAGCATTACAAAAATAATGTATCATAGTGTCCAAAGATTTCTCCATTTCCAAACGCCTCTCCAAAGAAATAAAACAATAATTGTACATAAACTAATTACACATGCAAACACAACAATGACTAAAGGTATGAATAGCATGGAGAGATGATTTTAGTAATTCGATTTCACAGAATAAGTGGCTCAATTTCAGTTTTTGGCTCAATGAGTCTGCGTCATTTACATGGTGCCATCTCCTGGTGGCCATATGTAACATTGTGTGGATTATCTAATGATCAATGTATCTGATTACCTTTTCTGTGGGCCTGTTTTAAAAATAATCACCTTCTCTAAATAATTTTAATAAAAATACGTTATAGATGAAAATGCTGCATACAAGCAACACCAACATAATTGTCGAAGAAATATACTTCTCTATTACTCACTGTATTTTTGTCTGTGAGTAAAACAAATAGGCTGCTCTTTGAGAGCTTTCCAACAACATTTGACTCATGTCTGTTTGATCCGTTTGACGTTCTTCCATCCATCTTCATTTTCAACCGCTTATCCGAAGTCGGGTCACGGAGCAGCAGGCGGCCCCAAACTTCCCTATCCCAAGCCACATTAACCAGCTCTGAATGCGGGACCCTGAGGCGTTCCCAGGCCAGTGTGGAGATGTAATCCCCGAGGCCTCCTCCTAGCTGGACGTGCTTGAAACACCTCCCTAGGGAGGCTCCCAGGGGGCATCCTTACCAGATGCCGAAACCACCTCAACTGACTCCTTTCCACGCAAAGGATCAGCGGCTCTACTCCGAGCTCCTCACAGATGACTGTGCTCCTCACCCTATCTCTAAGGGAGAAGCCCGCCACCTTTCTGAGGAAGCCCATTTCGGCCACTTGTTCTCACGACCTAGTTCTTTCGGTCATGACCCAGCCTTCATGACCATAGGTGAGGGTAGGAACTAAAATTGACCAGTAGATCGAGAGCTTTGCCTTCCGGCTCAGCTCTCTTTTTGTGACAACGGTGCAATAGAGTGTAATACCTTCCCCGATTCTCCGGCCAACCTCCCGCTCCATTGTCCCCTCACTCGTGAACAAGACATTGAGGTACTTGAACTCCTTCACTTGGAGCAATACCTCCTTCCCTACCCGGAGTACGCACTCCATTGGTTTCCTGCTGAGAACCATAGACTCAGATTTAGAGGTGCTAATCCTCATCCCAGCCGCTTCACACTCGACTGCCAAGTGATCCATTGAGTGCTGAAGGTGACGGACCGATGATGAGATGAAGACCACATCATCTGCAAAAAGCAGCGATGAGATCCCTAGCCCACCGAACCGCACCCCTTCCCCACCCCAACTATGCCTCGATATCCTGTCCATGAATATCACAAACAGGTTCTTCAAAGTGTTCCTTCCACCGCCCAATAACCTCCTCGGTTGAGGTCAACAGCATCCCATCTTTGCTGTATACAGCCTGGATGGTTCCCCGTTTCCCCCTCCTAAGGTGGCAGACGGTTTTCCAGAAGCACTTTAGTGTGGACCACTGCTTTGCCTCCCTCACGGCAGAGGCCGCAGCCCTTCGGGCCTGTCGGTACCTTGCAACTGCAGACCACCGTGACAACATATCCCCGAAGGCCTCTTTCTTCAGTCGGATGGCTTCCCTGACCACCAGTGTCCACCACGGTTTTCGAGGGTTACTGCCCCTTGAGGCACCTAAGACCTTGAGGCTGCAGCTCTCCACCGCGGCTTCGGCAATGGAAGCTTTGAACCCCCCCCCCAATAACACTTCTGCTGCAAATTTCAGTTTTAGTCAATATGCCTACATGTATTAGAAAGTAGAGCTTCTTAGCACAAACAATACTTATTTTATGTTGGTCTGTAGTTTTTTTTTTTCTCGTAGGCTTAAAGGTTTACTAAAATGGGGCAGAGTATACAGATATTCAGATTCATAAGTGTTTCAGTTGAGCGCACCTCAATGAGAGCTTTACCTCATCCAAACCATGTGTGATTACAATTAAAAGTTGTTTTGTTGTTGTTTTTGATCAGCAACTGACTGTGAAGAACAGAAATAGTATTAAAAGATAAATTATTCAATGAAAAATAGATTTTGTGGATCTTGTCTTTAGAGACATTACATGGAACAAGTCAAAACAAACTTTTACTCTCAACATGCAATAAAAGGATCTCTGTGCTTCTTTGCAAATGTACTAAATTACTGCTGAGTGAAATGTAAAAATTTACCAGCCAGTCGGTAACCACTGGTAATGGTGAAAAATTTGGTCACATATGCTAGTGATTTATTCACATTGTAGATAAAGCGTTGCCTCAGAGTAAAAAAATAAATGTTGTGATTTAAGAATCGATATCGAGAATGTCCAAATAAAGATCATGAACGGTGCATTACAAAATGTATGTTTTTCCCTAGACCTATGATACAAGTTAAACCCCACTAATTGGCCTGAAAATGTGGAATTGTGTTATGCAAAGTGTGTTCAGCGCAATTTTTTTTGAGCATGTTTGCACAGTTACTTGATTTGCAATTTGTTCTCCATGAATTCGCTCTTATGTTTCTTTTTGTTTACCCTGTGAAGCCTGTTATAAAGAAAAAAAAGAGGAAGACAACCAAAGATGCCAAAAGAGAAAAGAAGTCTTCATCCAAGAGTAAAAAAACACAAAAAGTAGAAAGTGGGAAGTCCAAAGCTATTGTCAGTGATTCCAGCAGTGATGATGATGATGATGATGACGAAGAGGAGAGAAAAGAGAAAAATAAGGGCACTGAGAAGTCTGCATCAGCGAGTCAAAAACATAAAGACAGTGACAGTAAGTCTTCTGATAAAGAGGAAGATGATGATGATGAGGAAGATGATGATGACGATGGTAAGGAAGATCATATAGCTCCTGTGAAGGACAGCAAGGAGGAAGTGAGTGAAATTAGTTTTCTTGTCTTAAGTTTTTGAGAGACTATGGAGTTCGCTAGTGGAGATGTGACAAATTATCAATAAATTCTGACACATTTATGATTTATAGTTTATGAAAGACAATCGTACAGTGCGTAATTGCTTGTTTTGAAATCAACCTACAATTTAAAATCCAAACAGCTATCTCCTAAGAAGAAATATCCCTCTAAGAAGGCCACAAATAAATCTGATGAAAAGTCTGCTCAGTCTGCATCAGATGAAGAGAACAGTGATCAAGACTTAAAAAAGGTTGGATGCAACTACTATTTTGTAACTTAAAAAATACAATTAGATCTATATTTATTCTGAATGTCTAGGTAGTGTCACAACTAATCAATAGAGATTTTTGTTTTGGACTTCCGTTGTAGTCTTGCTGCTTTTGTCACAAATGTTAAATTCTGGCTTCAATAATCATCTCTTACTGGAAGTGTCATCTGATAACAATGCCGTTCTAAAATTTGAAATTACTCCACCAGACATTTAAGATGGTTGATTTTTTTTTTTCCATATGCTGGAAAACATTTTTTATGTCATCTAACAAGTTAGATTTGCAAATTACATTTCGGACATAATTGGAACAAGTGCAAAGATACTTTTTTATTTATTTTTTTTCTTGATATTTTAGGAATGTGTTTAGGTTTACATCAATATGTCTTTATACATGATTTGATTTTCCTGCTGTAACCCTGAGGGTCTGTTCATTTTACTCACTATTTTCTTAGACAAAGAAGCCTGCGGCAAAGCGAAAAGCTCCAGCAAAGCCTGTCCCCAAAACCAAGAAAGCCGACAGCAGTAGCAATAGGGGGAAAAAGAAAGCAAGCAAGTGCAAAGGTAATCATTAAATATTACCAAAGTATTGAAACCTTAAGCTATCTTAGGAGCCGTTTACCCTGAACACATTTTTTGTGCCGTTTTCTATGTAAACATGCACTATACAGACGTCTTTGTCATGCAGAAGAGCCCTATATTTTTGGAAGTGTGTCAAGTTAAGAAGAATGTGTCTCAAGACACCGTTCTGTTCTCCACATCTCGTTTTTATTTTTTTAAAGCAAGAACATGTTCTGACTAAACAGCCCCTTCTAGGCTTCCTGTTTAGTTTGACATGCTGTATTTTTACCTCCCAGATGAAAGTGATA